>JAVTVY010034853.1:0-15361 GCA_036873755.1 Hanleya hanleyi | reverse complement strand
GAGGAGGAGGAGAAGCATAAAGAGGAGAAGGAGGAGAAGCATAACGAGGAGGAGGAGAAGCATAAAGAAGAGAAGGAGGAGAAACATAAAGAGGAGAAGGAGGAGAAGCATAAAGAGGAGAAGGAGGAGAAACATAAAGAGGAGGAAAAGCATAAAGAGGAGGAGGAGAAGCATAAAGAGGAGAAGGAGGAGAAGCATAAAGAGGAGGAGGAGAAGCATAAAGAGGAGAAGGAGGAGAAGCATAAAGAGGAGAAGGAGGAGAAGCATAAAGAGGAGGAGGAGAAGCATAAAGAGGAGAAGGAGGAGAAGCATATAGAAGAGAAAGAGGAGAAGCATAAACAGAAAGAGCAGAAGCATAAAGAGGAGGTGGAGAATCATAAGAGGAGAAGGAGGAGAAGCATAAAGAGGAGGAGGAGAAGCATAAAGAGGAGAAGGAGGAGAAGCATAACGAGGAGCAGGAGAACCATAAAGAGGAGAAGGAGGAGAAACATAAAGAGGAGAGCATAAAGAGGAGAAGGAGGAGAAGCATAAAGAGGAGAAGGAGGAGAAGCATAAAGAGGAGAAGGAGGAGAAGCATAAAGAGGAGAAAGAGGAGAAGCATAAAGAGGAGGAGGAGAAGCATAAAGAGAAGAAGGAGGAGAAGCATATAGAAGAGAAGGAGGAGAAGCATAAAGAGGAGAAGGAGCAGAAGCATAAAGAGGAGGAGGAGGAGAATCATAAAGAGGAGAAGGAGGAGAAGCATAAAGAGAAGGAGGAGAAGCATAAAGAGGAGAAGGAGGAGAAGCATAAAGAGGAGAAGGAGGAGAAGCATAAAGAGGAGAAGGAGGAGAAGCATAAAGAGGAGAAGGAGGAGAAGCATAAAGAGGAGAAGGAGGAGAAGCATAAAGAGGAGGAGAAGCATAACGAGGAGAAGGATAATGAACAATCCAACTGTAGCTGACGTAGTCCAAAAATGAACAAAAATGAATGAACTGACAGATCTAGTGAGCTAACCAAGAAAGTTGGAGTCAGCAACCACTCTGCCACGATATGGATATGGATAACAGATCAACAGGAAAGAGTGTAATGCCCCCAAAGTCCTAAAGCATCGTCATGCCTCTATGTGACGATTAGAACGAGAAATCAGTGGCCAGTCGACACCCATAAAGAAATTTCTCGTGCATGTAGACAAGTTGTTCCTAGCACTGGATAATCCCTATATTAGCGACGCTGTGAAGAATATATCCACTTCTCTGGATTAGAAGGAAACTACTGATACCCTAGACTAACATCGTATCTGGATCTTTATCATATCTGAACCTATAAATTAGGATAATCTGGATAGCAATATTTCCAGAAGGACCTGCACACGGCATATACATATCCCATAGCATTTGCTAGATGATGTGCAAACTGTGACGATTTCAATACAACGCCACAGAAACTTTTTTGTTGCAGAAACTTGTTAAACAGAGCTATATAAAGGTATAACGGAAGTAATATTTCTTGGGAGATCGTGTGCAAAAGTTATCCAAAGAAGTAATATCTTTTGAGCGTGTCTTGGCGCGTGATTGGTTAATGAGTGGACACAGGCCTGCTGGGTGGAAAACACGTGATAAATTACTATTTGATATTTGTAAATGTCACATAACTCGAGTCTCTATTTTCAACTTTCTGTTGATATTTCTTTCACTCATTTGTCCGAGAGGATTCTGTGTGGATCTTGCACGATACGGTTGTATTTTGCCGTCAGTGAACGATATTTATTAAAGAGTTTGAGAAACTTTGAATGGAGGCGTTCTGCGAGATAACCCTGTTTGACAAGTTTTTGTTGTAATATTTTGTGGCGTTGATGGCTTGGAGTTCAAACATCCATATTTCCGAGATATGGGGATCAGACACTAGCTACAGAACGTGGCGCCTACGATCTTGTATGTCTTGACCAAGGGAGACACCACTGCTGAGAATTCGGTGACAAATGACTCGACGTTCGTGTTTCAGAAGAACGCGTGCGCTGACCAAAAAGAAAAGATTCTATTGGGCCTAAACACAAACTACTTTTTTTTGCGCAAGACACTTTGTCGGAATTTATCATGCTGAGGCAAGACACCACGAATCAGTTTATCCTGATGTCTGACCACGAATCAGTTTATCCTGATGTCTGGACACCACGAATCAGTTTATCCTGATGTCTGATCATATGTTTTTACCTAAAACAGTCGCTTAATAGATCATATTGTATCTCAGTTACCTTTTCATCACGATCATCAGTTAAGCGACTATCACTAGAACACTACACCTGGTACGACAACAACCATAACGATCACCACCTCAACGACAATAAATAGGGCACCACACCTGCTACAACAATGAGCACGATCACCAGCACTGTTGCTGTGACTGCCACCAATACTGCTATAACCACCGCCATTATTGTCAGAACCAAGAATATTCGATACAGGTTGATAAGGTTATTTATATATTCCTTGTTGTCGTGTTTCATGAGCGGATATTTTGTTTGTGGGGTTCCACCTGCGACTTCTATACAGAGGTCGCGTCCTATAGAAACAATCGGTCTGATTGAATCGAGGATACATATAAGAGGAAGCCTGATGAATGTCCTCGTACTCAAATGTCAACTCCCCCGCCTCCAACTCGAAAGGTTATCAGGCATAGTTTCAGTTACAGGCTCATCAGCTATAACAGTGGGCGATGCATCTTGATAATGAACGTTTTACTGCATTTCGGCCAAAACGCAATGCAGACAAACAGGACCCAACTGAATAGTGAAGTGCAGGATCAAGCTAGATTACCAATAAAATCATTCATGAACACCCACCAGTATCTCATCAAAAATTCTACAAAGCGATATCTTTGATGTAGGATCAACTCACGTTGCTCTCCATTGTAGTGTTATCGCAAGGAGGATTGGGAACCAGGTGGAATGTGTGAAAATATCCAGGCCGAGTTGTGAAAAGATGGTTATCATTGTGAATTTTAGAGGGATTGGCGTTGCCGGACGAGAGAGGACTATATCTTACAAACGAATTTATCTCTCACACATCGTCTGAACTGTGATAGAAATACTCCTATGAACAAGAACCTGTCACTGAAATCTTCATTACATTTGAGTTCTATATGTGTTCTCAACATGTCATACTGTACTAACATCTATTGCAATCATCTGTAGTCATAATTCCAACATGTAACATTTGATTTGATTTTTTATTTCACCAGAGCATAATAGTGCATAAGTTATGAGCATACAAGATAGGCGGGATGAAAACTCCGAGGGGCTTGTTTTATGGCAAAATGATATAAAATTATATTGATCTATAATACCGGTGGAAAAGTAGCAAATAAGCAAATATTTATTTTTAAATAAAAAGGTAAAATTGCCACAAATATAAAATCAACTTCCACTAGCTGCCCAAAACGTACACAGTTTGAATGAGTAGAAATCAGCTGTTCCTTTCAGTAAACAGAACTTTAAAGGGGATTTTAATAAGGAGATAGTTGTAATTTGTTCCATTTTCGAGGACCTTTTATTTTTTAACTATAAAATGATAAGTCTGATGAATAAATATGCCTATATAAATTAAGATTTGCCTAGTTGGGTATATGTGCCTGCCCACATGAGATAATTTTGTGAAATAAACTTGATATAGGATATGTAATAACTCATTGTGGTTCCAAATTTTATCAACAAAGAGTAAAATCTGATAGTCGTTTAATTGTTTCATAAATAAAATTTTCAATCTGAGAATTAAAGGTGCTATATTTTCGAGTTTAGACGAAAATGTAATTAATCGTATAGTATTGTTTGCAAAATCACAAATGATTTAAGATCTGTAATGTACGTGCTACCTCAGACAATACTACAATATGACAGGTACGGGAAAATCAGAGAACAATAGAGAATGTAGAATGTTTTTCTGATCAGGCAATCCTTTATATGCTGCAATATTCCAGTATTCCTATTCAGTTTTTTCGTGATCTTCAATATGCGTTATCCAGTTTAGCCTGTCATTCAAAAATACGCCAAGGAATTTAAATTGATCAACCTGCTCAACATGAAAAGACTGCGTGACACATACAATAATGCGCTAGATTCATGTTTGGGATTAACAGCTTTAACGAGGTTATTCTACGTCAGACTCTTTACGGAACCGATTTATGTCGCCAGCTTATTACTTACGACTTAGCGACTTTCCGATTTGTCCCAGACTTCGCCTTTAGTTTATCGTTGTTCGCCAAATATTTATAACGTGTCTGTAATTTGTTTGCTTTGTATCTTTGATTTATTGTTTGTCTCTCACTTAATTTATTCATTTGTCCATTCTATAGACCAGCTGAGTCTAAAATAAAGAATTATCAATAATTCAATTTCAAATGACAATGGATACATAAAGTAGCGTACGTACCAGTTCTGAACACTGTACGTTTGACCTTTGGTACTTCAGACTAATTCTTTACGGAACCGATCTAGGTCGTCAGCTTATTACTTACGACCTTGCGACTTTCCGATTTGTCCCAGACTTCTCCCTTAGTTTATCGTTGGTCGCCAAATCTTTATAGCGTGTTATTTATTTTTTTGTCTCCCACTCAATTTAGGAGAGAGTGGGGACACTTGGGTCAGGGTAGACTTGGGACACCCCTTATTTGGTACCCTTGTGAAAGCCAATGGAAACTGAGCTTACATGTGCTGTTTGGTTTTCATACCGCCTCCCACATTTACCATTCTGGTGTTTCCTAGAATCATTGAAGTGAGTAATTCTTTCTTTTTATATTTTTTTTTAACTTGGAAAGCTAGATTTTGGAAGCCACGCCCATTTGTTTATACGGTACGATATTAGGCATATGATGCCGATATCTGGGCACAGGATTGTACTTTAGGGCACACATGACACTGTCCGAATTTGTAAGGGCATGGACAGTTGAGCAAAAAATCGCCGTTTTGCTAAGTTGGGCCCCATGGGGAGAGTTGGGACACAGTGTCTCCCTGAGAGTGTCCCGTCTCTCCCTACACTTTCGAAGAATATAGCGATATGTATTGTATTACTTTCTGTCGCCAAAGTGATAATTTTTTAGCAAGTTCACATCGGTTGTCTCATACATCGGTTGTCCCATACCTCAAAACTCCTTGTCCCGTGTCTCCCGACACTGTCCCAAATTGGAGCGATCTGCAAGAGGTGGGAAAAATTGACTACGTCTGGTGACTAAAAAGCAACCATATGACTCTACAGGAAAGCATTATTTGATACCTAACATTCAGACCCGAGAATTCGGTGGATTCTCGGATGTAGCCTTAGTACCTCAGCCGCGCTTTTACTGCAGCTGTTCATATGGAGACAATGAAGTATCAACACGGCCCCTAGCACCGGCTTAAGCGGAATTAGATAAGCTGACTCGGGAGCTGTGATGACAGATCAGCTCAAACAACTCATCTGATGTTAATGGATGAGCATCGTGAACGTCTGATGGCGTAAACGCCTGAACATGGGGTAAAACTGGTAATGCAAAAATACCCAGGAAAACTAACCTGTAATGCCCGACGTCGTACGGCTAAAATTTCCTACCAAAACAATAAACCGACATATATTTGTCGGGAGACATGTACAGAGGACGGGCCTCGGGGACTAACAGTCCACCAGCAGAATCCTGCCATATACACGTGATAAACTGGAGCGGTATGCAAGAGGTGGGAAAAATTTACGACGTCTGGTGACTAAGGAGCAACCATAAGTCACCCCCAAAATAGGCTAAAATGAAATCGTCTCCACATCATACCACACTCGCTTTGGTGTCTTAAACATTGTGGTATTGCATGGGGATTACTCCCAGGTTAGTGCATGGCACGCATTGATTTGCACAACTAAATTCTTTGGACCGGGAAATAATGTGACGTCACAGAAATAGTGTCCCAGGTCTCCCCACTCTCCCCTATCCATTTGTCCATTCTATAGACCATCTGAGTCTGAAAACAAAGAATTATCAATAATTCAATTTCAAATGACAATAGGTACATCAAGTGGCGAACGTACCAGTTTTGACCACTGTACGTTTGACCGTTGGTACCTTGAAATGACATAAAGACTCGACGGCACCTATATCTCTATCAAAAAACGGGCCTTCTATCTTGTCGACTTTATGACAAAAGAGATGATCACAATTTCGACATCGTAAATTATCCGTTTCTGGACAGCAATATTCCAGAGGGACCTGCATATGGCGTATACATATCTTGCCTGGTAGCATTTGGTACATCCCACATTAAATGTGACGAGTTTAATCAAAGACATTATTGCAGAAACTTATAAAACAGGGCTATACCACCAAGCGCCTCCGCTAAAATTTTCTCAAATATGGCGATACATATGGCATACTGATAGCAAAATACGAGCTTAGCGTACAAGATTTATGGTGTTACGTTTCGTTACTTGTGTCTAATGTCACTTAATTAGAGGTCGTATGGACGGCTGAACAAGGAATGACGGACTAGACGCTTTTACTCTGCTGATTTAAGTATGTACATCCAGAAAATGATATCTTTTGGAGAAACACTCTTTATTGGTGTCGAGAATTATTCAACACAATGCCGTCGCGTTAAAAAATAATGCTGACCAAATCCAACGACATTAAATGGTGTTGGTGCTAGTTCAACATTATAAACTATTGCAGACTATTAAAAGGGCTCAACACCATATTTGGATGAGGACTAATGGATGATTCTACTGGTACACTGTTTGCGAACACCAAGAACGGGTGTTTGAGAAAAATGACACATGCATCAATACACCACCATTTATGATATTACATCTTAGGTTAATAATTACTATCCAGCTAGCCAACATAAGAATATAAAAACTGACTCTTCAAGGTGAAATATTTCTGATTTGATCATGCCGATGTCTTTGGTGCTGCTATCTTTCATGGGTCTATTCCAAATGAGAATGCGAAATCTAACTGATATACGGATGTTCGTTATCCCATGACCTTATTATGCGTAGGTATTACGGAGTAACACATTTGTTTTGAGTATCTATACGCTCGAGCTCCCAGCAACCCATTACAGCGTACTGATTTGACTTGCTTGGCGCTGTCAGCGGAGCAAATTATTGAATACAAACTGAGTTTAAAATAATCACTAGGAAACTGCATAGAAGTGGAGTAACACATTCTAATTTACTTCGACATATGCTACCAAAGGATGGGTGCCCATCCAACCCGTGATTTTTCACAACTTAGAATGCAACGGAAAGCAGTAGGAATATTTATTGTTTACTGGCAAAAAAAATTAGTTTCTGTTGTGTTTTGTCATATAATATTGAACACTGAAGATGTGACTTTCATATAATGGGGGAGGGGTATTGATTGTACGCTCCACGTGGGCACCTGATTGGTTAATAAATTCTATTCTATAATTCATTACTCTAATTTAATCAGAGAAAGGTCCCCCATCTCCGACAGTAGTAGCGTTAGCGTAAATGGAGTCAGTTTTCACCCGGATGTAGAGGTCATTTGTGGCGGTCACGTGGCGGGAGGAGAGGTCACGGGGAGTATAGTTCCGGCAGAAGGACCAAAAGCTACCTCCAGCACAGGAGAGTTCCAATTGTTGGAGGCGATGTATTCAGGATGTATTCATCCGCGGTGATGCGGTTTGGCCGCGGTTTTGGCGGTGATTCGGTCTCGGGAAAAAGCTTCCGCGGAGGAAAAGTAGTCCCTAGATAAAATGGTCCGATGGGGTCGAGTGAGGTATCAAAGTGAAGCTTATGTGAAGGGGCATCTGATGGGCTGAGTGTGGGGTTGAACTATCGGCATTCTGCGCATGCGCGGTGGCCGAAGGGTATGAAAATAGCCGTGTTGGAGCTAGGGGAGTGACTCATGGTCCAATGGGGTCGAGTCAGGTATCAAAGTGAAGCATTCGTGAAGGGGCATCTAATGGACTGGGTGTGGGGTTGAAATATCGGCATTCTGCGCATGCGCGGTGGCCCAAGGGTATGGAAATAGACGTGTTGGAGCTAGGGGAGCTACTCATGGTCCAATGGGGTCGAGTGAGGTATCAAAGTGAAGCATTCGTGAAGGGGCATCTGATGGGCTGGGTGTGGGGTTGAATTAGGGTCATTCTGCGCATGCGCGGTGGCCAAAGGGTATGAAAATAGACGTTTTGAGAGCTAGGGGAGTCCCTAATGGACCAATGGTGTCGAGTGAGGTATCAAAGTGAAGCATTCGTGAAGGGGCATCTGATGGGTTGGGTGTGCGGTAGGAATATCATGCGCAGACGCAATGCGGAGCTCTCGTCCAATCAGAAGCGAGTATTTCAAATCCGTCACAGAGCTCTCGTCCAATCAGAAGCGAGTATTTTGACCCGGTGCATTATGGGGCATATCCAAGATGGCGGCACGTATGTTCAAGATGGCGGCACATCCGGTGTCGAAAACTGGCCATTTTGTCGGGCTGTGGTCACCAAGTGTCGAAAACTGGACCCTGTATGGGTCCCGCTAGACGTTTTGGAGCTAGGGGCGTCCCTAGTGGACCGATGGAGTCGAGTGAGGTATCAAAGTGAAGCATTCGTGAAGGGGCATCTGATGGGCTGGATGTGGGGTTGAAATATCGGCATTCTGCGCATGCGCGGTGGCCCAAGGGTATGAAAATAGCCGTGTTGGGGTGTAGGTGGGCCCCTAGTGGGTCGATGGGATCGAGTGAGGTATCCATGTGAAGCCTAGGTGAGGGAGTTACACTAGGGTGTCGTATCCATTCTGCTGCGCAGGTCACGTGGGGGGTTGTGACGTCACTTCCGGGTTTTTCACTAAAACTACCTCCAAACCCAGAAGAGTTCCAACGTTCAACCCTCCGGGTTTTGTTTTTCCCGCCCCCGCCCCGGCGCCCCGCAGCGCGCGCGCGCGTCATCACCGGCAGTGCGTGCGCGGGTCAAAAGGTCACATCCAGGTCAAAAGGTCTCCCTTTCGGCAAGGTTCGGAGAATACATAGAACTTATAGTCATCAACTTCATCTATAGGTGTTGGACGAGTCTTCACTCACCGTATACACGTACCTCAATGAAATGCCCGCTCCAAACCTAGACCAAAAACACGTACTTGGTCTGTGGGCTGATTTCATTGGCTCTCTATTTTTACTATAGTGCTCTTGCATTCTAACCTTGATGGGTTACATTTTGGCCCCATCCTACACCACTGATTTCAGTTTGACGGAATCTCCACAATGGGCATTGATGCATTATGAATAAAACACACAACACAGGGTTTTTTTGGTGAGATCTCATTTTTTTTATTCAGTGAACAACAACAACGTGAGAACAACCACGTGAAAACTGAAGCCCAGAACAAGGGGCTTGTAATTAACTGAAGCCCAGAACAAGGGGCTTGCTAGAACTGAAGCCCAGAACAGGTGGGGGGGCTTGTAAACTTAAGCCCAGAACAGCGGGCGTATGTACATTGAAAGAATTCAAGCCCAGAACGGGACTTGTACATTGAAATGATGGGCGGCCCAGTCATAGACGAGTACATCTCGGTCCTCAGCCTTGGGGTACTCGTCAAACATCTGTACGATGGTAGATAAGGGTCTTCCCCGGCATCGATGGTACAGGTAAAACAAGCAATATTGTCCGCACACGCTACTGGTCAGGCTTTGCAACGTTTGACTGCTCCAACACCACGTCTCTGTGCCTTGATCCATGAAGTCTGTTAAATCGGGATGGAGGGGTGGCAGGCCGTACGGGTCAAAGTATTCGCCCTGCTGTTCTGTCAAGTACACGGCCACCCAATGTTCACCGGGCCGATCCATCGGGTCCGTGTTGAGAACGTAAGCAGCAGGATACATACGGTCTAATGGGAACACATCTCGGGCGAACACCCCTTGAAACATCATACGTGTCTCTGGGTCATTCTCCAGCACGGTGGTTATCTGCTCTGTATCCATGTTAGGTGGAGAAGTCACACAGCACGTTGCGCGCCTTGTCCACTTGAATGATGTTGTCAAACTCGGCGTAGCAGATCACATTGACGGTGCTCCGGAGGGCTCGTTGAAAGTGGATTTCCAACCGTAAATTGCCTTGCTTGGCCAGGGCCAGCTGATGGTCGTTCTCTAAGGTGGGGTCAGATCGAAACAGAACAACGTGTATCCGTTCCCGTAGTCCTCCCGACTGATGAAATTCCCTTCGTCCTGGTTGATTTGACCGGTGGCTGTAAACAGGCTCTGATAGGCTCGAATGAAATTCGCGCGCCCAAAGTTCGGGGTTAAGGCCGTGGCTGGCACCTGTTGTCCATCCACATGCAGGGCCACAAAATTGATGCCGAAATGTTTAAAGTCAAACGGATTCTCTGGGTAGGCTCCACTGAAACTGGTATTTTCCACACAGGCCAGGATCAATCGCTTGGGTAGTTCCCCCAGGAACAGGTTGTCTTTGTTGGCGCTCATATTTCCAGCAGACACAGAGAACACTTTGGTTTGCACACGTCGGATAGGGTACTGGGCTGGTTTTGTTTCCAAGGCTTTCATGTGTCCCAATTGAACGGCTGGATTCGGTTTCACTTTTCGGACATACAGGACTGCGTCTTCGATGACAATCTTATAGTCAGCTACATGCGCCTCTACGTTAGTGGCCATCAAGGCGAAGGTCGGAGGCGCCCGTATCAGTCGGATTTTGATGGGAACCTTGTTCAAGAGGTATCGGTCTTGCATGAACATGTCTGCGTGCAGTCGACCGATCATATCCACCGAGACGCCGTTCGCGGTCAAAGCCTTCCGTTGGCTATATCCCGTATTGTCGTTCTCTGCGCCCATGTGCTCGGCTTTGTCCTGGTAGAATAAAGCGGCTGTCAGTTGAGATTTTTTAGCCTCTCGCCCATGCGACAACAGCGTCTCGATGTAGGCTCGATAGGGGTACGTGTTGGTCGAGTCACTGATGAGTTTGTCGCTGAGAAATATATCCACCTGTTGAAACATCGAGTGCAGCCAGAGATTCGTCGGGCCCACCGTTGCTTGGTCGACGATTCTGGTGCCATCTCCACTGACGATCTTGGCTTTCACATACAAGTAGGTATGGGCTAAATCCACATAGGTCGTATCCGCATTACTGATGGTGAACTCGATGGGTCCTGTTGCGTTGATGCTGGACAGCGGGAGATGCTCCACCCATAATCCTTGTTCGGCACTGGTCTGTGTGGGCGGCACGGTCCACAAATCAAATTCACTGTTGGTGGAGGGGCAGGACTCGGCGTGGATCAAGGACATGTTTTAAGAAAAGATATCCCGGGTCTTCTTCGATGTGCGTCGTCGCTGGGTCGGTCGTCGACTGGTGCGTGGTCTCGGTGGGGCAGCTCTTTTATTCCCTACGGTGCGTTGTGCTTTGGCCACCAAGACGCCTCCCGCTTCTTTGGCCCGCCGTTTCAAGGCTTCTTTGGGTGCCGTACCCCCCAATACATCACCGGCCACTTCCAGTCCACTGCGTACCGCTTGTTTGCCGATTGCTTTCACCCCACGCGTCACCAAGGGCAGGAACGTTTTGACGATGCTCCCGAGTATGTTCCCCAGTCCATGTCCACGTTGCATGCGTGCACCACTAAACACCGGAAAGCCACCCCCGGCCTGTTGGGCATAATAGTCCATATAGCACTCTGCAAAGTGGGGAGCACGTGCTTGTCGAAAATGAAGTGTCACCACCACTTTCCCGCGTTGGAATGCCACCGGTCGTCCCGTGTCATCTCTTATATCCACCGTGATCGTGTTGATGTGGGTTTGTCGTACAGGCAGGTAGAGCATGTGGGTGAAACTGTGGGTGACTTGATCTCCATACAACATTTTAATGGGCACCACCCGTAACAGAGGTGTGTTGATATCACCCTCGATGTGGTTGTCCACCACGTCCGAGTAGACGTAGAGTCCGTACATACCCGACTTCATATCCATCGGGATCTCGCCTTGGTGGGCAGTGGGACCAGCGAACGTCCGTAGATCGAAACCCAGCATTTGCTGTAGGATAGGACTCAGTACGACACTCGCGTTGGCGGTGACGATAAGCTCTGCCTTGTAGTTGTGTGCGTTGTAATCGAAGTTCACGTGATTCTTGAAGGGATAGGCTTTGATGGGTCTTGAAGTATTTGTGACCTCCCAATGCAACAGTCTTGACAGCCCACCCATGAACTCCTTGGGAGTATCGTATTGGCCTTCAGGGAGAGTGAGTCGGGTGTCTTTTCCTTCGTAGGTCACCTCGTACCACACTTCATTGGCTCGCACGTTGTACCACGAGTAAGGGTACTGAATATCCACCAGTCCACATTCCCACCGGCCAGATAAATGCAACGGTTGTGGTAATTGAGTCACATACTTGGCCACGGTGTTGTCAGGAAACACATCCAGCGAACTGTTACTGGGTAGGGTGAGGTAAAACATGGCGACTGAGCTGTCCTGCTGCTGCTGTTGGTTTTAGGCCTTGGGCGGTTGTGTCCGGCGTCGTGTTCGTCGCGTTGACTTGCTACGTGTCACGGCTCTGGAGATGTGGGGTGTCCTGATCGAGGGTGGTTTTTTAAAGGTCTGAAAAGAAGGTGCCCGTTGTGGTGGTGGTGGAGTTTTGGGGGGTGACTCCGGTTCCCATTCGTATTCCCAAGGTTGTGGAATCTGTCGTGGTGCACGACTCGGCGATTGCTGGGTTTGCTGCATAAAGGCCCAGCGGTGGGGGTTCCCCACCAATTCCTGTGGTACATGCATGTCTTTCAAGCCTTGAGCGAAGACCTCCCATCCTCGAGGATCCGTGTGCGATCTGCGTTTACGCATCAAGTCATTCACTAAATCCGTCATGTGGGTGCCGGGGACCACCTGATTCTGTACCAGTAGTTCGCCTTTATCATTCCAAGTCATGTTAGGATTCTGTTTCATCGTTGTAATACCAGGCCAGCTTGTTTCTTGAACGATACAGGTACACTCTTCAGCACTTCGTTCATCCGTTGTAATACCAGGCCAGCTTGTTTCTTGAACGATGCAGGTACACTCTTCAGCACTTCGTCTTCCACCCACTGTGGGGCTGTGGGTGGCACCCCTGGTAATGGCGGCTGTTGGAGCGGTGCTGAGGTCGGCGGTGTGTCACGTGGTGGTGGTGGTGATGGTGGTGGGGTAGAGAGGGTTTTGTATTGGTCCATGAACGTCATGTACCGTTGAAGCGTCTCATTGTAGCGTTGTACTTTCTCACTGTCGCTTAACCCCGGTCTCTGTAAGATCTGTTGCATCTCTCCATAGAGGGTGTTTATGGTCTTCACCGTAGGTGGGACAGGGTAGGGCGATTGGAGGTTTTGAAGGAACCGTGGTTCGACGAGGACCATTTTTTTCGTGTGGTTCATTGTCGGCCGAAGAGTCCACCCAATACTGGTCCCAACACGGAAGCGGCCAACGGTGCTAAGATGGCCCCGAGAAAGCCGCCTTTCTGTAACACCTTTTTCTTTTGTGGTTGTGGGACCCGCTTATGGACTAGGGTTCGGAGACCTGTCTTATGCTTGGCCAACTTGGTCTTCTGAGCCGGAGTCAGTGGTACGTTGCCTTTTAACAGGTTGTACCCGATCTCGCACAGACAGCGTACAAGGTCAGGGTGCGCACCGCGTACAATGGTTCGGACTAACTCGGAGACTGGAGCCGTCTTCAATACACGGAGCGTGGGAGCGTGCTTCCGTACTCGCGCAGACATCCTGTACAACTAATGCCAGAACCCACAACTCTGCCCTTTTTATCCACCTCAGAGACAAAGTCAACCCTGCTGTGGTATTCATTCTTTTTATTATCTCCATCATCAAACACACACACACCCCAGCTGGGGGCGCCACTGTGGGTGTGTTTACATTATTTTTGCAAGTACACGTGGTGGGTCTCCCCGGGAAAGATGCCGGTCCGTAGTCGAAGGTGGTCGGGTGTGGCTTGCTTGAGGTCGAAGAGCATATACCCGTGCTGAGGGGTTGTGGCATCTTTAAATGCTTCCAACGCAAACGGTGTGCGGCCAGGATACATCTGTCTCGCCAGGTGCAGCAGTTGAGTGGTATCTCTCGGGTTTTTGAAGACCACCAGGTAGTGGGCATTTAAGCTGATGTTCCGATGTTCTTGTTTTTACTGAACAGATTCTGCACAATGTAGATGATGCTGAGCCGTCGATGGTGGCTGCCTTTGGTAAAGAGTTGGGTGACCCGCGCATCCGTCTCCGCCATGAGATCATCCAGAACCACCACGGTGTCGGGTTCCAAATCGGCCAGGTTGGGTAGGCCTTCCACGAACGTGATGTGGGGCATTGCTGCATACGCTGCCTGCCATTCTCCGTAACACCACACGACTCGGGCAATAGGTGGGGTGATCATGCTGTCGGCGTGTTGAAGGAGCTTCCTGACGAAGTGCGTTTTGCCCGAACCCGTCGGTCCTGCGATGAGACACGTGAAGGGATGCTGCCAACGGGGGTCCATGGTTCGAGGTGTATCCGTTGTCGTGGTAACCCGCTCTTGTAAATTTGGTACGAGTGAACTGGAGTGGTGGTGGGTACAACGTCGGTCGTCGTTGTCTGTACACTGTCAGGGATGATGATGGTGGTGGTGGGTACAACGTGGGTCGTCGTTGTCGGTTCACTGTGAGGGATGAAATCTGGTGGGTCTTGAGACGTAGTGGATGTACTTGGCGTAGGTGTGGAGCTCGACGTGGCTTGTACACGGGGTGTGGTGGTGGTGACTGGGCTCGATACGACTGGTGCTCTCTGTAGACCCGTTTCACTGATGGCTGGTGTTCTCAGTTGGTTAAGTAACGTACTGACATAGGCTACGTCGTAAAACACACCTCCGTACAACACACTCAGCAGGGTTAGCACTATCACCCCAAAGCCTACTTGCACTTTGCGCGTTTTGGAAGACGCTCTGTTCAGAGGCAGCTGCTGTTTGTCCATAGCACTGTGGTCGGACGTGGAATGAAGGAGGACGGCAGTGGTGTGTGGCTTTATAGTCGCTTCACCTCGTTGGCCGCCACCCAGGAATTGAAGGAACTGGGCCAACCTTGCCATTTGACGAAATGAAACAGTTTGCCACGTCGACGTTCCGTTTTCAAAATCTGCTCCACCGTGTAAGTAGTCTTGCTGTGTTTTTACAACAGGCTGTAATTCCGTCTCGTAAAACGTCCCTAGCAACGTTTCCCCTTGGAGATCTTCCAGTTCATAGACTCGCTGCTGTCGGGGTAGGCGCCGTTTAATCAGGAAGTGCTTATCGCTCCAGTTGGGCAAGTAACTTTTCTCGAACTTGCCCTTGACTTTACTGATCCGTACAGGGTCCCCGACCTTGTACATCGCCTTCGTCGTTCGCTGCGATGGCCTGGGGTAAAAGACACGCCGGACTTGGGCTTCATTGCGTTG
>JAVTVY010034852.1:0-14798 GCA_036873755.1 Hanleya hanleyi | reverse complement strand
CAGATGCACTGAAGATGAACCCGGGGAGGAGAATGCCACTGATGATGAGATCACGGAGAGCCCGCCTATACCCACAGCTCAGAAGAGCCTAGATATCCAGCCGGTCCCTAGCATCACTGTTTCCAGTAATACACCTGACAACAACGAACATTTTCTGGAAGATGCGGTGGATGTTCCCAGCGATCCCTTACCCGAAGATCATCCAGTGAGTGAGATGTATCGACGCCATTGGTCCATGATCCGACACTGCTTCCACCGTCATCGCCCTATATTGAACTTGTACAATTTCCGACTGACCGACCTCGCCCGTCTACGCAGCTACGTGGAAGCCATCTTCAATGACCAACCTACATCCTTCACATTAAATGTAGCATTTGGGTACATCTTTTGCCATAAGATGACGCCTGAATTGTGCTATTTCTATTCCAGTGCCATCAACCCAGTGTACGACCATCCTTTCACAATCACCAATCGGGCGTCGCTAGAGACGATGCTGACCCAACTGGGCACTGTGGATCCCTTAGAATGGGGCTATGAACAGCGTACCAACACCAAGTGGATAGTGGAGAGGGTCACCAATGTTACGTTCTTCGTGGTTAAACTGACCCACCACCCCCATCGGATGAAAGTATTCACCCATGCACTGATAGATACCCAGAATGCGCAAACAACTATCTGAGGATATCTTTCCTCAACGGTATCCTGGCCTGTCCGATGACGATTAGAACAAACGGTTCAGAGCGAACATGGCCGAAGATGGAACTTTCTGAAATGGCGACTTCTGATTGGACAAGAGAAGCCGAGAATACATCTAACGGACAGGAACGAATATGACAGATGCAAATGGTGGCCTCTGATTGGACAAGAATATTCTTGAATTGTAAATATACCCAACGCGGCTCTCCCAACGTGGGTATGATGTAACATTGGGGAGAATAAACTATATGAAAAAAAACTTCTTGTTGTTGTTGTTCTCTTATGTGTGATCATTGTTGTTGTTGCTGTTGCTGTTCTCTGTCCGGTCTATATCATGGTGTTAAGGTGTAACGACGGGCGTCGACTGGCGTCACTGCATTTCGAAGAATTAGTGACAATTCCATGGAATATCAGAGTTTCTGAGCTATTTCACCTGGGCGTTGATGCATTAAGAATGGCGTTGGTGGGCGTTGCTACAAGATGACATCTCACACGACGCATTCGCACCGCGGATGGTCCATCTCTACACCAAATACCATCCTTCACTGCCCCAAAATGCTCACTTTCGCTACTACTCGTACTGATGACGTCACCAATGACGTCACAGATGCTGTGGATATCCCTCAACGCGGAATGTACACCCCGAGAGCTACAACATGACACCTCTCGGGACGCATTCGGACCAAGAATGGTTCCTCTCTACTCCGAATACCTTCCTTCACTGCCTCAAAATGTCCACTTTCGCTACTACTCCTACTGATGACGTCAAAAATGACGTCACAGATGCTTTGGACATGCCTCAACTCGGAATGTACACCTCGAGAGCTACAAAATGACACCTCACACGACGCATTCGGACTAAGGATAGTCCCTATCTACACCAAACTCACCCCCACGCACCCACAAAATGTCCACTTTCGCTACTACTCGTACCGATGACGTCATCAATGACGTCACAGATGACGCGGACATCCCTCAAACCGGAATGTACACCCCGAGAACTACAAGATGACACCTTCCAGGACGCATTCGAACCGTGAATAGCCCATCTCGGCCCCAAATACCTTCATGTACTGCCCGAAAATGGCCACTTTCGCTACTACTCGTACCGATGACGTCACCGATGACGTCACAGATGACGCGAACATCCCTCAAATCGGAGTGTCCACCCCGAGAACTACAAGATGACACCTTTCAGGACGCATTCGAACCGTGATTAGCCCATCTCGACCCCAAATAACTTCCTTCGCTGCCCCAAAATGGCCACTTTACTTACTACAACCAACTGCGCATGCGTAGATTAACGCGACATGCATTCAAAAACACACTATTCTGACTCTACCCCACACAAGCTTCACTTTGACACCTCACACGACCCATTCGAACCGTGATTAGCTCATCTCTAACCCAAACACACCCCTACATAGCACCCAAAATGCCTGTTTTCTATACTACGGCCAGACTGCGCATGCGCAGACTATTGAACACGGACGAACCATTAGTGTAGTCAAGTGCTCCTCCACGAGAGCTTCAAAATAAGACTTCACTCGACCCCATTGGACCATGAGTGGCCCACCTAGACTCCAACATGTCCACCCCGTATGGGCCTATACACCCATAGTCATGCAGTATAGGCCTATGGGTCTACCCAGGCCTCGGTGACTTTTTTCAAAAATTTCACCGATTCGCACGGGGACACTTCCTATCATGTTCTAAATGCCGAGACGAGTAAAACGAGACCCCACAACTCTACCGCAAATGTATAGAAGTACGTTTCCCAGGGGGACAAGCATTGATCCTATACCCTCAGTATGGGTCTATATGGGGCTCGGTGACTTTTTTCAAAAATTTCACCGATTCGCACGGGGACACTTCCTATCATGTTCTAAATGACGAGACGAGTAAAACGAGACCCCACAACCCTACCGCAAATGCATAGAAGTACGTTTCCAAGGGGGGACAAACATCGGTCCTATACCCTCAGTATGGGACTATATGAGGCTATATCGTACTTTTTCAAAAATGTTCTAAATGACGAGACGAGTAAAACGAGACCCCACAACCCTACCGCAAATGTATAGAAGTACGTTTCCCAGGGGGACAAACATCGAACCTATACCCCAGTATGGGACTATATGGGGCTCGGTGACTTTTTTCAAAATTTCACCGATTCGCACGGGGACACTTCCTATCATGTTCTAAATGACGAGACGAGTAAAACGAGACCCCACAACCCTACCGCAAATGTATAGAAGTACGTTTCCCAGGGGGACAAACATTGATCCTATACCCTCAGTATGGGACTATATGAGGCTATATCGTACTTTTTTCAAAAATTTCACCGATTCGCACGGGGACACTTCCTATCATGTTCTAAATGACGAGACGAGTAAAACGAGACCCCACAACCCTACCGCAAATGTATAGAAGTACATTTCCCAGGATGGTGCTATACCTCCCATACCCCATGTAGGCATTTTCCCGTAATTTAGGATAAAGTCCGTATTCCGTATTTTTTCAGGAAAATTTTTACATACACCCACCCTGGAACTAGGGAAGATAACTCTGTTGATAGACAAGCCCCGTTAAGCCCGGCGACCTATATACCCCTCATACCCCATATAGGCATTTTCCCAGGTTTTTCGATAAAGTCCGTGTTCCGTTTTTTTTTTCAGGAAAAATTTTACATGCACCCACCCAGCCATCAAATACCCCTTCACCTAGGCTTCACGTTGATACCTCACTCGACCCCATTCGACCATTAGGGGCTCCCCCAGATGCCAACACGTCTATTTTCATACCCTTGGGCCACCGCGCATGCGCAGAAGGCCGATAGTTCAACCCCACACCCAGCCCATCAGATGCCCCTTCACATAAGCTTCACTTTGATACCTCACTCGACCCCATTGGTCCATTAGGGGCTCCCCTGGCTCCCAACACGGCTATTTTCATACCCTTGGGCCACCGCGCATGCGCAGAATGCCGATAGTTCAGCCCCATATCCAGCCCATCAGATGCCCCTTCACGAATGCTTCCCTTTGATACCTCACTCGACCCCATTGGACCATTAGGGGCTCCCCTAGCTCCAAAACGTCTATTTCCATACCCTTGGGTCACCACGCATGCGCAGAATGCCGATATTTCAACCCCACGCCCAGTCCATCAGATGCCCCTTCACGAATGCTTCACTTTGATACCTCACTCGACCCCATTGGACCATTAGGGACTCCCCTAGCTCCAAAGCGTCTATTTTCATACCCTTGGACCACCGCGCATGCGCAGAATGCCGATAGTTCAACCCCACACCCAGCCCATTAGATGCCCCTTCACGAATGCTTCACTTTGATACCTCACTCGACCCCACTGGACCAGTAGTCAATCTCCTAGCTCCAAAAAGGCTATTTTCATACCCTTTGGCCTCCGCGCATGCGCAGAATGCCGATAGTTCAACCCCGCGCCCAGCCCATCAGATGCCCCTTCATCTAACCTTCAATTTGATACCTCACTCGACCCCATCGGACCCTTAGGGGCTCCCCTAGCTCCAAAAAGGCTACTTTCATACCCTTCGGCCGCCGCGCATGCGCAGAATGACGATATTTCAACCCCACACCCAGCCCATTAGATGCTCCTTCACCTAACCTTCACTTTGATACCTCACTCGACCCCATCGGACCATTTTATCTAGGGACTTTTCTCCGCGGAAGCTTTTTCCCGAGACCGAATCACCGCCAAAACCACGGCCAAACCGCATCACCGCGCATGAATACATTTTTTTTTTTTTTTTTTTGTCGGAACTTTTTTTTTGCCCGAACATGCCCGAACATGAGTGATGTTGTACCCAATTCTCCCACATTTGTACCTTACCTCCCACATTTGTACCTTACCCCAATTTGTACCACCTCCCACATTTGTACCCACCTCCCACATTTGTACCCACCTCCCACATTTGTACCCACCTCCCACATTTGTACCCACCTCCCACATTTGTACCCACCTCCCATATTTGTACCCACCTCCCACATTTGTACCCACCTCCCACATTTGTACCCACCTCCCACATTTGTACCCACCTCCCACATTTGTACCCACCTCCCACACATCACGCATGCGCACACCGCCCCAATAAATCAATACCGCCACAAAACCGCCACATTTTTTGTGCTGTGACGTCACAAAAAGGTTCTGCGCATGCGCAGTGAGGCGCTATTACGCGAATTTACGCTATACATACTACTTGTGTGCTCTTGTTTTTTAACAATTGTCATTTTATCGTCTCTTTTATCGCTATTTAATGTGGTATCGTTCCTGGGGTTGATCTGTACTATTTAGTAATTGTGCATTTTTGCCCAGAAATCTTCGTATAGTCCCGTGTAGCATGAAACGCGTTCTAGTGCAAAATTATAGATAAATACGATGCTATTCAAATATTTTTTGGGAAACTCCGCTTGGATTTACCGTAACTGTTGTTATGTAATACATACGTGGAGGCCTAAATCCTAACGATCTCCTAATCCAGAAAGACGAATTGAATTTACTGAAAGGCTGCAATCGGGCATCGATTCAGTAATTAGGCAGGCATTATTGTACATCTACCAGAATACAGAATAACAGGTGGTGAGACTCACACCAGAATATACCATCAGAACATTTTATTTATCAATTTCAAATTCAGCTCACAAGGTCAGTTCGGCTTTCGATAACGTTTAATAATCTTGTGTAACAGATGGCCGACCTCTATCCATTGACTAAAGCGTGCTCGTCGCAAACATAACGGTTTTCTTCTCCTGCTGTCATATATTTGGAGTCGTTTAGGTTCAAGTCCCAACGTATCGTAGCGGCTAATCGTATATATATATATCTATATTTTTACTTCAAATATTCAAACCCACGCTCTGTTTGTCGTAAAATGTACCAGCGGCCAATCACACCTCTTCTTATCAAAGAATAGTAATATAGTCGGCCACACTGCTTGTCTGTCGCCAGATATAATGATAGTTGGACTTATTTAAGTCTCCATCTTAGTTAGTAGTGTGCTTCGGGACTTCTCAAAATGAACTCTTTCTCTTTCTTGCGGCTGAACTGAACTCTACAATCCCCAGTGAAATTGCCCCTTGATAATCCGTACAAATCTCTGTGACCGTATACGGTATTATTGACCTTTGGACGAGTGAACATGAATATATTATGACGTCTCCTTATGCAACTAAGCCGCGGTACATGAAACAACAGCACTAGAGATTTATATGAAGAAACTACACAGATGTTTCAAGCGTGGTATATTATAAATATCACAGATTAATGGTATAGGAATTCTGTTGACTTTCGTTAGTTATACACGCTGCAAATAAAGAAAAATTATGCAGTTGACTACTGATTTTTGAAAAGCTCAAAAGTATACGACGAATTGAAATTGACAGTCTTCAGGAACACAAAAAAATCTGCCTTGCGAAAAATAATGCTGTCGCTGTTGCTAAAATGGCAAGAGTGAGAGAGAGCTAATTTGTACGGATTTTAGGGTACGGACAGAGATTATGGATTTTTGGTGTATGAGGTGGTCATGCAAACTGTGCACTTGTGTGGCTTTTTATCAATATGATATTTTTTTGTGAAGTTTCCAGTTATATAACTCATTAGGGCAGGCACAATGAACAGTTGTACGGATATCACCAGTGTGACATATCTCATGAATGTTTAGTTTAGGTCTGCATACACACGTCCTGTACAACTTTCCCCGGCATGTCCTCGTTTATGCTTCTATTGGTTTACAGTGTGTGCAGTTCTATCTGCAATGAACATTTGCAGGGCTTTCACTGGTATGAATTATCTCATACTTCTCAAGGTTTCCTCCATGTGTACAGCTGAATGTGTACAGCTGAATGTATTTTTTCACTTTGAAAATAGCAGAAATAGTGACATCACACCCCTCCAGGTTAAATCATTGGGGAGGTTTATGTTTGGCAAATGCTGTTTTTCAAACTCCTGACGTATTTTTAGGAGTGTGATGGTGTGTGAGTGTGATCACACTCTTCACAATCGAATGATTATATGGGTACAGTGAAAATTTGTACGGCATATACCACCAGTATGTGTTCCCTCGTGTGATTCAATGTTTCCTCTTCGTGTACAGGTATATGGGCACAGTGGACATTCGTACGGCTTATCATCAGTATGTGTTCTCTCATGCCTTTCAATGTTTCCCCTTTGTGTACAGTTATATGGACACAGCGAACATTTGTACGGTATATCACATTTGTACGGCATATCACTGGTATGTGCTCTAATGCCTTTCAATGTTTCTTCATTGTGTACAGTAATATATGCACAGTGGACATTCGTATGGCATATCACCAGTATGTGGATCTGTGGGAATAATGGATTATATGGGCAGACAGTGAACACTTTGACGGCATATCTCCAGTATGTTTTCTCTCATGCCTTTCAATGTTTCATCTTTGTGTAATGTTATATGGGCACACTGAACATTCTGACGGCATATCTCCAGTATGTGTTCTCTCATGCCTTTCAATGTTTGATCTTTGTGTAATGTTATATGGGCAGACAGTGAACATGTGTACGGTATATCTCCAGTATGTTTTCTCTCATGCCTTTCAATGTTTGATCTTTGTGTAATGTTATATGGACACAGTGAACACTTTGACGGCATATCTCCAGTATCTTTTCTCTCATGCCTTTCAATGTTTCATCTTTGTGTAATGTTATATGGGCACACTGAACATTCTGACGGCATATCTCCAGTATGTGTTCTCTCATGCCTTTCAATGGTTGATCTTTGTGTAATGTTATATGGGCACACTGAACATTCTGACGGTATATCTCCAGTATGTTTTCTCTCATGCCTTTCAATGTTTGATCTTTGTGTAATGTTATATGGACACAGTGAACACTTTGACGGCATATCTCCAGTATGTTTTCTCTCATGCCTTTCAATGTTTCATCTTTGTGTAATGTTATATGGGCACACTGAACATTCTGACGGCATATCTCCAGTATGTGTTCTCTCATGCCTTTCAATGTATCATCTTTGTGTAATGTTATATGGGCAGACAGTGAACATGTGTACGGTATATCTCCAGTATGTTTTCTCTCATACCTTTCAATGTTTCCTCTTTATGTACAGTTATATGAACACAGTGAACATTTGTACGGCATACCACCAGTAGGTGTTCTCTCACGCCTTTCAATGTGTCTTCTTTGTGTGCAGGTACATGTATATGGGCACAGTGAACATTTGCACGGCATATAAACAGTATGTGTTCTCTCATGCCTTCAATGTTTCCTCGATGTATACAGTTATATGGGCACAGTGAACATTCTGACGGCATACCACCAGTATGTGTTCTCTCATGCCTTTCAATGTTTCCTCTTTGTGTAATGTTATATGGGCACAGTGAACATTTTTACGGCATATCACCAGAATATATTCTCTCATGCCTTTCAATGTGTCGTTTGTGTGTACAGTTACATGCATATGGCCACAGTGAACATTTGTACGGCATATCAACAGTATGTGTTCTCTCATGCTTTTCTATGTTTCCTCGATGTGTACAGTTATATGGACACAATAAATATTTGTACGGTTTATCTTCAGTATAAGATCCCTCATGCATGTCAAAGTAGCCGATCTCTGTACAAGTATGTGGACACAACGAACATTTGTAGGGTGTATCACCAGTATGTGTTCTATCATGTTTCTTCAAATATCCTTTCATTGCACACTTAAACTTTCATAGAAAACACTAGTAGGGCTTTTAGCCGGTATGAGTTATTTGACGAAGCTTCATTTGTGTCCTATGTGCACAGCTATATGCGCACAGTAAACAGATGTGAAGCTTTTTCCCAGTATGAGTTCTTACATGCCGTTTAAGAGTTTCTTTCTGTGTACAGCTATATGGGCAGTGTGAACATTCGTATGGTTTGTCACCGGTATGAATTCTCTCATGTCTCTTCAGGTGTCCTCTCTGTGTACAGCTATATGGGCACAGTGAACATTTGTACGGCATATCACCAGTATGCATTCTTCCATGCTTCTCAAGGTTTACTTTTCGAATACTACTATATGGGCACAGTGAGCATGTGTATGGCTTATCAACAGCATGTGTTCTGTTGTCCCTCACACGGCTTCCTCTGATCGCATAACCATATGGACACAGCAAACACTTATAATGCTTTTCACCAGCATGAATTCTTTCATGCTGCTGAAAGCTTTCTTTCAACACACATTTGTAAGGGCATAATGAACATGTGTAAGGCATATCACCAGTATGCATTCTTTGATGATTCGACCGCACTGCGGTGGTCTAATGGTTAGAGCGTCGGCCTCGTAAGCGGCAGGTTCTGGGTTCGATCCCAGGCCGGGTCATACCTAAGACTTGAAAAATGGAACTTGTTGCTTCCTCGCTTACGTTCAGCATTAAGAGGATAGAACAAGGACTGGTTCGCTCGGTGTCAGTATAATGTGACTGAGTGGGGTGTCATGTCTGCCTACAGCATGATATTTCAGTGGGACAGCACTATAAAATGGCAGCATTAGATCTGCTCTGTTACAAGTAGGTTCCCCTTCCCCTCCCCCTCCCCTCCCTTCCCTTCCCTTCCCCGTCGTGATATAGCTGAAAAAATGTTGAAAGCGACGTTAAACCCTATTCACTCACTCACTCACTCTTTGATGATTCTCAAGGTTTCTTTTCGATGCACAGTCGAACGGGCATAGTGAACATCTGTATGGCTTTTCATCAGTATGCGTTTTTTCATGCCTCTCAAGGTGTCCTCTCGATGCACACTTGAACGGGCACAGTGAACATTTTTATGATATTTCACCAGTATGCGTTCTTTCGTGCCACACAAGGTTTCCTCCACTCGCAGAACTATACGGGCACAGCAAATACTTATAAGGCTTTTCACCAGTATGCATTCTTTCATGCTTCCCAAGGCTTCCTTTCGATACACATTTGTAAGGGCACAGTGCACATTTATATGGCATTTCACCAGTATGCGTTCTTCCACGCATCTCAAGGTTTCCTCTCTTTGAAAAGCTAATAGATGCAGTGAACATTTGTATGGTTTATCACCAGTGTGAGTTAATTCGTGCCTCTTCATGTTACTTCTTCTGACAGTGCTATACAGACAAAGTAAACAGTTGTAGACTGTACTACAATCTCAGCTATTTTCTGTGTTATTGACTGGAGTAAGTTTGACGATCTGCTTAAGGGTTCTTCAGATCTAACGAAGTCCTCCAAGCGTTCGTTGTTTGATTCAATATTGCTCTTTAATTTATAGTCAACCTGGTATAAAATTACTGGGTATGGTTTGTCCGTCACCATGGTCAGTACATTACCAGCCCTTCATCTCTCGCCTTCTCCATGTCTGGACAGTTGTCTAAATTAACCTAGAAAAACAACAACACCAATAGCTAATTAGACAATGCACTGCAAACATGATAAAACGTCCCGTTCTGGTATAAACATTTTTACTGTGAGTTACTCGCCGGTTTACAGGCATCGATGCTGCTGTTCTATCTTCTAAATAACTGTTCCCAAAGCAAAAAAAAAAATGTAAAAATCATATATGATCAAAGGATTGCCAAATGACAACTTACTATTTTGAATGGTGTAGGTTTTATTTCAGTATCTGTTGTTCGATATTCAACCTCATTAAGCAAATCCGCTGGTTCTTCCTTTTTCGCGGCTGTTGTTAAATTCAACGCTCCTGACGTAGCAGAGCTCCGGATAAACGGTTCTTTCTTCACGGACAAATGTGTGCGGAATAAATCACCCTGTACCAAGGAAGTCTCCTCGTCGAATGGTTCAATTTTCATTGATATATCTTCCATCTTTCTCTGTATTAAATAGAAAAATCCACTATGGAATAGACAACGATACGAGAGTCAACATTGCCTCGTTCAAGCTATTTTGGCTTGATGATCTCATTTATGCTATCTTATCACAAAATCATGAGTCAGAGTAAATTTAAAGATGACCAAATCCCCATAAGCCCGACCAGTGTCATTTAAGTGTTCTTTCCGGAGGATCACTCAAACCGATTCAAACTGATAGCATAGCGGTGTGTGATATTTTGATGAAAGTTATGGCGCTCCAGATATATGAAAGGTTGTAAGTTAACTAAGACCGTCAACCATGCTCCCCCCCCCCCCCACACACACCATCCACACAGGAAGATAATTGAAATAGGAGGACGCCAGTTCATCATAAAATAAAACAAAATAACAAAATAAAACAAAATAACAAACCAGAGCAGACCTAAAAACATTTCCTAACTGCGGGTACCGTACGTACAGGTTTGGTATATATAGGCCAACACAAAATCTTACTTTTGAGGCAAATAAATAATGAAGTTTACAGTGAGATAAAACGGGCGCTCATTATCACAGGTTATAAATAATCTCAACGGTATCGAGGGCTGCCAAACTAATATTGAGCATATGTTGCCATATCCCACGTACCAGTAGTTAATGAGTAATGATCAACGAGACTCCGGCATACGACCTCGCTAACCCTGAAAAAAAAAGAAGAAAATTGTAAAGGTATTTTTTTTTCTTGAAATATAGGTTAGTCTAGCTCGCCTTGAATTTCGACATATTCCAACCTCCCAGGAACGTACTATCATTACACGTACTATGACGTCATCAATCCCCGAAACATGCCGTCATGAAGCTGAATTTTCGCGATCTTCTCGGGTCAATAAATAAATGAGCAGAAACGGAGAATATGTTCGGCAAAGTCGACAGTTTAGATAAGAGTACAGATAATGCTGTTGACAACAATTGAGGGTCATATCTCTTACATTTCATCCCGATAAAAAATAATCGTAAAATGGAGCCGATTTTCCAGCGGCCATGTTAGTTTCCATGTGTCCATGAAGAGTGTCAAGTTCAAGACAGTCCTGAGAGTTCCACAAATTCTACGATAACCTCGTCCACTATAACTTCCGTTTCCGTCCATCCTTGACGGGACATGACATTAGCAATACCTAGAACTTTAAAACTATCATAAACAAACAATGTGACATGTCGTTACTATCTAAAACGTGTCAATGAATTGCATAAGATGGAAATAAACAGATGCCCCTACGAATTATTTATACGAGTTTTGTTTTCTAATTTAGCAGGACAAAACATAAATGACGTTAACAACATTTGTGTTGCTTATGTCATTTTTCCGTTAAAATTGTATCTTGTGTATGTACCAGAAATATCTTATAAAACTCAGTAGAATTAGGCTACTGGTATTGATGTATCTGTACCGTTGTCAGTGTATGACGTAACCCCTGATGCAATACTGAGTCTATTCAAAATTTTGCTAAATTGGAGCGATATGCAAGAGGTGGCAAAAATTGACGACTTCTGGCGACTAAAAGGCAACCATACGACTCTACAGGAAAGCATTCGTCGACACCTGACATTCAGATCCGAAAATTCGGTGGATTCTCGGATGTAGCCTTAGTATCTCAGCCGCGCTTGTATTGCGAGGTTCATGTGGAGACCATGAAGTATCCACACGACCCCAGCACATGTTTAGGCGGAATTAGATACTCTCGATCGGGAGCTGTGATGACAGATCAACTCAAACAACTCATCTGATGTTAATGGATGAGCATCGTGGACGTCTGATGGAGTAAGAGCCTCAACATGGTGTGAAATATTGATTTCTTACCCACCATACTTTTACGTAAAAGTAGACTTCTTAGCCACTATACTTGTCCCAGCAATTTTATATAATCTGTGCATGCAAACTAGAAGTTGTATCTTAACTGTGTTTAATTTCCAATGCCGTTTGTTTTGATTAATCTATTTCCGAGATTCCATTTCATGACATTGTAGGTCAGCTTTTTAGTAAAACATAAACAGTTACATAACTTCAATTTATATGGAATAATTTAGAGAATGGTTATGCAACTGCATTTTGTACTCCCGAATTTGATGTGCGTGTTTAGATAATGAGACAGATAGCTGAGCGAGAAGTCACAATTGTCCTGAAGATTTGACAAGTTAACTTGACCATTTATTATGTACTCATTTATTAGGGCAATATAAAAGAGAATTTCAGGCCTTTTTCAAATTACAGATATTTCATCTAAGACTGTCCTACTACCACTGGTACGATGAGTAGAGGCCACCGATAGAGTCCACAGATGTTGTAAGCTGTAATGAAGATGCATATATAGTAAAAACTATATTCAGCAATGCGTGTTCTGTTGTCATCCATTTCAAGTCCAGAGAAAACCACTGGCCCGACCGGAGTCTTCTGGATGGTTTTATATAATTTCACCCGGAAATGTCGGTGCCCATACAAGTCCACTTTCCGACGAAACTTTCCACAAATTCTAATGGGGTAAAACTGGTAAATGCAAGAATACCCAGAAAAAACAACCTGTAATGCCCGAAGACGTACGACTTAAATTTCCCACGGGGGTTATGACGGAAATGACATTACAACATTTTCAAACACCAACAGTATCAATGTATTGGTATTTAATACACTGGCAATGGTACATATATCTTTACGAGAGATCCTGAAGGATCTTGGCGCCCACCATTGTCCGATAATTATAAGCTAATGATTAGAGGATATTTTTGTCCATTGTTACTAGGAACAAACGATTGATTTGTAATTTTGTTTACAGAATTTCGAATCTGAGCAAAAAAGATCGGAAAAGGGACACTGAGAAACACCAAGACATAATCTTATGTTTCAGGAGTTTCAAGATTTCTAGAAACTGTACTTATGTCGGTTGTTATAATACAAGAGAAATGAGCAAAGTTAGTCTGAAAGTGAATGTAAATGTACGGAGGATCCTTCGCCTTTGTTTTGTAGTATTTTTTTTATTTATTTTTTTGCACGTGTCATCATTGGGTACTGGAAGCGAGGACCAATCTCTTTGACACTTTGGCATGAGCTATGAAACATACTTAAGATTTTATAATTAGGAACGAATGCTAATTCTGTTCTGTTTACTGGGCTAGTTTGAGATATCTCTTTAAAGATACCATGCTCGAAAATAGTAAGATGGTACAATACTTAATACTGAAGGGATCCGGTCCGCGCAGTAATGTTGAAACTTCGAAAGTTACTGAATCCTGATTATCTCCTTTGGATCGAAACATGCAGTAGTCTACAGTTGTCGAGTTGTGACATTGAGTCACAAGAGTGACGTCCCTTCATGTAGCCGACCTGTCTGGGCAGACGAAAGGGTGGAGCAGTTCACTTACTACTGCATGGACTGGAGAAAACTGATTTGAAATTTGAAGAAATACATTTTAATTCCGAATTATTTGAACTCCTTGATATGGAGGGTGAAGGTATGGATATTTTCTGTAGTCAGTATATAGAATATGCCCCACCGTTTGATCTGCCGACTCTTGTGATGCAATGATACAACTCGAGAATACCGTATTAATTTGAAGCGTAACTTGGATTTTCGAATTGTGCCAAAAAGGTATCTTGCACTACTAGGCCCCATGTGGGACCTGTGTATCAAATTTCAGAAATATCCATGAAATATTTCCTGAGAATTCACGATAACAGTGTTTCAAGGGGAAATTCAAGATGGCGGCCTTGTGGCTATATTGGATTTTCGATTCGGACCGAAAAGGGCATCTTGCACAACTAGACCATAAAGTGAACCTGTGTACCAAATTTGAGAAAGATCCACGCAGTACTTCCTGAGAAATCACGATAACAAAGTTGCATGGAAAATCCAAGATGGCCGCCTGTTGGCCATATTGGATTTTCGAAGACCGTAAAAGGTATCTTGCACAACTAGACGACGAGGAGAACCTGTGTACCAAATTTAACATAGACCCATGCAGTAGTTCCTGAGAAATCACAATAACAATGTTTCATGGGGTAATCCATGGACATATTGGATTTTGGAATCGGACCAGAAAAGGCATCTTGCACAACTGGACCACAAGGGGAACCTGTGTATCAAATTTCAGAAAGATCCAGGCAGTACTTCCTGAGAAATCATGATAACAAAATCTCATGGAGAAGTCTAAGATGGCCACCTGGTGACCATATTGGATTTTCGATTCGGACCGAAAAAGGCATCTTGCATATCGAAACCCT
>JAVTVY010034851.1:0-14147 GCA_036873755.1 Hanleya hanleyi | reverse complement strand
CCTCGCTTGGGATTGCGTTTGGCGCATGTGCGTCTACAGGTGGCGCCACCTATGGTCAAAAGTTTCTCATGTCAGTCCATAACATTTCGTTTCCGGAGCATAACTTGACAACCGCTACTTGGATTCCTTTCAAATTTGGTATGCAGCTGCCATACCATGAGACCTCGCTTGGGATTGCGTTTGGCGCATGTGCGTCTACAGGTGGCGCCAACTAGGGTCAAAAGTTTCTCAAGTCAGTTCGTAACATTTCGTTTCCGGAGCATAACTTGACAACCGCTTCTTGGATTCCTTTCAAATTTGGTATGTAGCTACCTTACCATGCGACCTCGTTTGGGATTGCGTTTGGCGCATGTGCATCTACAGGTGGCGCCACCTAGGGTCAAAACTTTTTCTTGTCGATCCGTAACGTTTCGTTTCCGGAGCATAACTTGACAACAGCTAATTGGATTCCTCTCAGATTTGGTATGTAGCTACCTTACCATGAGACCTTGCTTGGGATTGCGTTTGGCGCATGTGCGTCTACAGGTGGCGCCACCTATGGGCAGAATTTTCTCAGTTGGTCCGTAACATTCCATTTCTGGAGCATAACTTGACAACTGCTGATTAGATTCTTCTCAAATTTTGTATGTAGCTGCCATACCATGAGACCTAGCTCAGGATGTTGCATATGCGTCTACAGGTAGTAAGTTTAATATTTCACTCCCCATTTACTTCCTTTTCCTCTTCAATATGGTTATCCAGATGACAGTAATTCGCCTATCTGTTGCAACAGCCCATTTCAAGTCTACACGGTTCTAGTGGTAACAACAGTTAGGTAAAACACAATATGCCTGCATAACCCCATTCTCAACAATCATTATTAACATCAATTTTCTGAACAATCCATTAAACTCATCTGAGTATCGTCACGACACATGCATAGACAATCCGTTAACCACACTCCAACCGAGCGAGGTCTCATTGTCAACTAGTTACATACTGTGCCGCCACTCATAACATGTATACTTATATTCCTCTACAAATACTCGTCAATTCCTATCAAATGTGCATCCGGGGGGTATCATGTAAGCATGCTTACTGATGATTTCCACTGCCACAATCCCATTCAGCTTACTCGTGAAACGTTAACCACCCCCATGTATCTATGCCCTTACGGGGGGTATCTTGTAAGCAGCCTTACTGATCATTTTGATCAAATGTGTGCATCTCTCAGACTATGCTCTAGTTAATGTTGGCTGGATGCAATGAATTCCTCGCTCCATATCAGATTTTTGGTTATCAAATGTATTAATTATGCCCCCCCTCTAACTAGAGGGGGGGCATATAGCGATCGCTTTGTCCGTCCGTCTGTCCGTCTGTCCGTCTGTTCATCCGTCTGTCCGTCTGTCCGTCCGAATTTCTTGTCCGGCCAATATCTCGGTTAATATTTGATGGACAGGATCGAAACTTGCATGGAATGTGGCCAGTGGCTCGTAGTTGTGCAGCGTGGAGTTTTTTCCGAGTTCCGGTATAATTTTCAAGAGTTATGGCCCTTTTTCTGAAATCTCTGTGAATGGGACTTGTCCGGGCTGGATCTTGGTTAATATTGTATGGACAAGTATGAAATTTGCATGATATGTGGTCAATGACCCACAGTTGTGCAGCGTAAAGTTTCTCCACGTTTCGCTTATATTTTCAAGAGTTATGGCCCTTTGTTCCTGAATTCTCCGTGAATTGGGACTTGTCCGGGCTGGATCTCGGTTAATATTGTATATACAATTATGAAATTTGCAGGATGTGTGGTCAGTGCCCTGTAGTTGTGCAGCGTGAATTTTCTCCGCGTTTCGCATATATTTTCAAGAGTTATGGCCCTTTTTTCTTCAAATCTTTGTGAATTGGAACTTGTCCGGGCTGGATCTCGGTGAATATTGTATGAACAATTATGAAATTTGCAGGATGTGTGATCAGTGCCCTGTAGTTGTGCAGCGTGAATTTTCTTCGCGTTTCGCTTATATTTTCAAGAGTTATGGCCCTTTTTTCTTCAAATCTTTGTGAATTGGAACTTGTCCGGGATGGATCTCGGTCAATATTGTATGAACAATTATGAAATTTGCAGGATATGTGATCAGTGCCCTGTAGTTGTGCAGCGTGAAGTCTCTCCGCGTTTCGCCTATATTTTCAAGAGTTATGGCTCTTTTTTCTTCAAATCTTTGTGAACTGGAACTTGTCCGGGCTGGATCTCGGTGAATATTGTATGAACAATTATGAAATTTGCAGGATATGTGATCAGTGCCCTGTAGTTGTGCAGCGTGAAGTTTCTCCGCGTTTCGCCTATATTTTCAAGAGTTATGGCCCTTTTTTCTTCAAATCTTTGTGAATTGGAACTTGTCCGGGCTGGATCTCGGTGAATATTATATGAACAATTATGAAATTTGCAGGATATGTGATCAGTGCCCTGTAGTTGTGCAGCGTGAAGTTTCTCCACATTTCGCCTATATTTTCAAGAGTTATGGCCCTTTTTACTTCAAATCTTTGTGAATTGGGATTTGTAGGGCTGGATCTTGGTTAATATTGTATGAACAAGTATGAAGTACGCATGATATGTGGTCAGTGACCCATAGGTGTGTAGCGTGAAGTTTCTCTGTTTTCGGTTATATTTTCAAGAGTTATGGCCCTTTGTTTAAACCTAAGTGAATGGGATATATTTATTTGTCCAAGCTGGATCTCCGTCCATAACTGATTTGAACCAGGAAAATGGCTATATTATATGTTATTCTACATTCCAAAGCAGACAACATAGGTCCTGAAGTATGAAATTGCCCCAAAAACAGTGAATTGGGTACAAAATTCACTGATCGCTTCATAATTTCACCACAATATACTCCCAAGGAATGTAGGTCTCATAACCAGGTCACATTTTCGGATTTGGCGAAAGCCCTGGCGACCATCTTGCATCGAAGCATCGTATTATCACTTGTTGCTTGATATTTGGAATATGTATTATGTGAGACATGGCAAAAAAGTGACTGAAACAGAATTTTTATAATTATCCAAATTAGGCCTCCGCCAACCAATAAAGAACAGAACAATGGCGGGGGCAGTGTCGGATTAAAGTGGAAGGGGGGGGCATACAATTGAGCAATCTCTGATTGCTTCCTTCCTGTGTTGAAACTGGTTTCGAAAATAAAAAAAAATTAAATAATTGTTTTGATTGCATAAGATTTGATGACTGTGTTTTAGGGCTGTTCCATTTAAAAAGGTATGGGAGGGGAGGAGGGAATATATTATTCTATGGATCATAGGAGGAAATTCCCTTCAATCCATGTTACAACATTGGGAAGGCCAATAAAATTTCTATGGGTGGTGGGGTATAATTCAAAGCTGCCTTCCGCCCCTCCCATACCTTTTTAAATGAAACAGCCCTTAGTGAGAGGGTACCATGGAAATGCTGTCCGTCTATCCCAAATGTTGTGAAGGCAATATCTCAATAAAATAGAAGGCTAGAGCATATAGATCTGTGGTAAAATGCTGTCTCATGGCTTGCCCTACCTTGATCTATTTTCATACATGTAGGTCAAAATGTGACATAATTGTGAATGAAATATCCAAACAAAAAAGAGAGCTATACAATACAATACTTTATTTCCATATATGAATCCTGCAGAAATTAAAAAGAACATAAATTAAAAAACAAGACAATAGGACAATTACTGTGTCAAAAACAATTTGCTCCTAATGCATCAGAATGACTCAATGAGGCCCACAGCGGCTGCTCTTTCCCATAAAGACCGACCCCGCTCCGTCCCAATCATCGGCCTCCATAGCCATTCGGATGGATGATCGATACATATAAACATCGGTCAACCATCCAAACCACCACCAAGGACAAGGGCTAGAAACTGGATATTTGGCACAATGATTACTTGTGAAGGCCTCTAGGATGGTTTCATTCCGTACTGACCTTGACCTATTTTCAAAGATCACAGAGGTCAAAATGTGAATTACAGTCCTACATGTATTTGTATCTTTGGCACAATGCTGAAAAGCCTCCAGGTTGAGCCCGCTCCAGAATGACCTATTTTCAAAGGTCCCGGAGATCAACATGTGGATAGCATGATGAATGCAATGTCTCAATAACAATTTCTCGCAATGCTGTCTCTAGGTCGAACTCACTCCAAGGTAACCTTGACCTATTTTAAAAGGTCACAGGGTCAAAATGTGAATAGCAGTCCTATTTACTTGTGAACACAATATCTGAGAGACAACTTGATCTAGAGTCTCTATACTTTGCACAATGCTCACTTGTAAGAGCCTCGAAGTTCACTCCAGACTGACCTTGGCCTATTTTCAATGTTAATGTGATATTAGTTGCATCATAGCCATGCCTTTTCAGTTTCACACCACATGTCCAACTAGTAATGAATCACAAGTCTTTTGTAGATGACCTACATTTCATGGTCAAATTATACAACAAAGTTAGATGCAATGCTGTTAGCACAACATCTCTTGAAGGATCGCTTGAATATTGAACACAACGGAATTGAACGTCACTGACCTTGATCTATTTTCCAAGGTCAAACTATGAGGTAGAAGCGAGTTTGTCCATCAAAAGTTTATCAAGACTACATTACTGAATGAATCATCGATCTACATTGTTTCAGGGCCCAGCTGATGTTTAAGAGAACGAGTGGGGCAGGAGAGTTTAGAGCCGGCTCTCCTGGTGTGGTCTCCTTCAGGGAGGGCGAGTCTGTCCAGATTGTAACACCCTCCGCCTTCTCATATGACACCACCGATCCTTGTGATCAAAATGAGGTGAGATATTTTTTAGGGAGCTTCTTGAGATTGGGGCGTGCTAGGAACTGGCATAAGGCATTCCAAACAGAGTGGCATGGTGCGCCGAGTTGGAACTCCTAGGAACTCCATGGCATACCTTTTGGAACTCTGCAGACAAAGGACGGCTTATGCTTTACCATGCAATGTTATGGGGGGAATGGCATATGTGCCATTCCAATTGAAACTCCAGTCCATCCAGATCAGATCATGAAACTGGGCACAGTGTATCCCATTTGGATAACCAGCATATGCCATTCCTATCAAGGAAGTCGTGTCCTTATTTCAAAAATATGTACTGGAGATACAAGTTATTGGCATATATTGATTATGTAAGGTAAAGTGATGTCAATTTATGGGATTTTCAATGGTGGGAAATCGGCAAGTGGTCAGCCATTATTCCATATGCTAACATGTCAAGTCACAACCGAAAAGTGGTATCTCCTCTTACATGTTACTTTTTGCCGGTTATCTCAAACGATGAAACTTTCAGGAATATATATTATAGTATTATCTTCTTTTTTTCCCATTGAAAAATCAATGAGTGTCCTCACAGAATTGAAAGGTGTGATTTATCGCTCTGCTTCAATTTTCGAAAATGATGCACTGTCGATCCCTGGCCAGATCGTACCAACGACTTAAAAAATGAAACTTGTTACTTGCTTGCTCACTCTTCGCATTAAGATGATTGATCAGTATAATGTGACTGGATTGTGTGTCACGTCTGTATATGACATCATACATCATACCAGCATAAGGACTCCTCTGTCACAAGCCACATCACCCCCCCCACAACCCTGCCCAATCACGATATAACTGATTAATTGTTCCCTCTTATCAATTTCAGCTGCCTGAAGACATTGTTCAGCCCCCTCTTGGGGATGCTACGGAAATGCAGCAGCCAACAGAATTTTCCAACCCCATATTTGATACATATCGCAGCACGGGTTTGCCTGATACAACAGAGAAACCTGAGGAAGAGGAGTTCCAAAGTGGAGATAACCCTGCTGACCACACATCTAGTAAAGATTCTGGTATCGAGGCTAATCGGGCAGAGGAGGAGATCCGCATCCCTCCCCGTGCACTTGACCCCACGGACCATGACACAGACGCTGACACGACGGGGCTGGTGATGCAGGGTCACTTATGAGACTTTGCTAATATAGAGAAATGTATATACATATGACTGGATTCATCTTGAGACTTGTTAGAATTCCGGGGAATTCCACTGACAGGAATACTATATAAAACATCTGATTATATCTGGCAATAAAGAGTAGTAAATTTGACGATTTATTTCACATGTGATATGTAAACTACAATATGTCCAGGTGTCTGTTCAGAAGGGGAATTATGAATCCTGCAGTTAAATTTTGTACAGAGGTCAGGGGTCATCCACTATTTACAGAAAGCATTTGCACATTCTCACTGTGAACAAACTTTTTATACCACTTCAGAAGATGCATGTGAAAGTTGAATAACCCCCTACCCCCTCCCCCAGTGTCATAATAAATATACAGGTATGGGCATTCCCTTGTGCATCCCTCACATGTATTCATGATGTATCCTTTGTCAGTCTTGTGGCCTAGATATTATTGCACCCCTATGAGCATCTGGTGACTTCCTTACACTCTGCTTTCGTTTGAAAAGTTTGTGCCATGAATATACTGAATGGCAGTACCGTACTTGTCCAATCCATAAAAGCCAATGAAATCTTACCTTACAGATGGCTATCACCCTGCACTTGTTTACTTTAAGGAGGGTTTGGCGGCATATTTATTTTCAGCATTTGAGAAAGTTACATGGCTCCAGGCCTTCTAGCACCGTGATAAAGTACAAGCGTAAGAACTCCCTTCGTTATATATATCTTCCAATTTGTGTTATTCATCCATGCTTGAAATCTTCATCTTATTTTGATAAAAATACACTTTTGACTCGATACTCAATCTGCCTCTTGCACATTATTGAGAGAACAAAAGAGAGCCTACCTGTTTTCTGATCCATGTCTTTAGCTGATCAGCTAGCCTACTGGTTCATATATTTTCACTTTGCCCTATCTTTTAACCTAGGAGAATATTTTGAATTGGTGATAGCTGGCATAGTTTCCTGTAATGTTTGCCAAATTATACATTATTTTGATCATCATGACACTTTCTTTGAATACTGGAAAAATATAATAATGCTTTTGTGTAAAATTATGTTAGTTAATCTCCCAGGTTGAAAGATAGAGCAAAATGAAAATCTATGAAACAGTAGGTGATCAGGTGAAGTCATGGGCCACTGCACAGACAGGCTCTTCTTTGCTCGCTCATTAATGTGCAAAGGCAGATTCTTGGACACATTTCAAGATCAAAGCTACTGGTAAACGATCAATGCAAAACTGGACAATTTGGGTAATGCCTTTGGTCACAGGGCAGATATAGGATCTAGCATAATATACAAGAGATTCCTGCAGTACCAGTATTTCATTAATATATTTGATACAGCAATCTTGGTCAAAATATGACATCACTGACCTTGCTATTTTGTAGAGTATTAGCTATATCAAAGATTTGTCATGACAAAAATATTTCTAACCATTATCCAGTGCTCACACACATGCAGACATTCAAATTTCCAGGAATTTGCACGATCTTCCAGACCCTAACTTCTGATTTTTTAGGTCGATTTTCAACTGTCAGATTCCCTACAGTCTTTTACCGGATCATAAATTTTATCTTGCCTGGCCGAAATCTTCAGATTCCACTTCATGACTTCAAAATACTCTTTGACATAAAAAAATAAATGTATTTTTTTCACAATTTCATAGGAAAACTTTTTACTCTCAGGCAAATTTTGCCCGAAGGGTATTGTTGTCATTGTCTTGTCTGTCCATCTGTCAGAATGTCTGTTCAGCTTTCTTCTGGACATGATATCAAGAAGGATTATAGCCAGGGATTCTAAATTCATACCATGTATGCATTTGGTGAAGGGTCGGAAGCCTGTTGAAATTGACGGACCTTGACCTAATTTTATCAAGGTCACATTCGGATATATTTTTTGAAGGATTAAAGCTAGGGTCTCCTAATTAATATCACATATGTGACTGGTGATTGATTTGACTGACCTTGACCTACTTTTTCAAGGTCATATGCTGTTTTATTATCATATAACATGAAGATATATAGCTAGGCTTTCCAATTTAATACACTATGTATTCATCTGGTGATGGTCCAGTGTTGTGCTAAAAATGACATACCTTGACCTATTTTACCCATGTCAGATTCTATTTAGTACAATATCTCACGAAGGATTATATCTAAATTTTCCAAATTTATACTACATATGCCTGCACCTGAAGTCTATTGAACATTAATGACCATGACCTATTTTCTAAAGATCAAATTCTGTACATTATCTCCGAACTGGGCTTTTCCAGGCCCTGTATGAACAATGCCTATTTTTTTGCCTTGTTGATTTATTTGTACAGAAGAAATTGTCATGACCTGTACATGAATTTATTCCATATCATTATAACATATCATTGTAATGTTTCAAAGAATTGAACTTCTGGTAAAGAAATATATACTTAATTTTATAGTAAAGTTTGTTCAATTTTGAACTTCAGTTATATTTCCAGTATCCTAATCTTAATAAGTTAATATCCTATCAATGCTCCCCAATCATATATGTCGCTATATAGGATCTTACATATTTCAATTGAATCTGGTGTTCAGAGCGTCCTTGTCATGTATATATTTAACAGCCTTATGACATCATGATCCCGCCCGCATTTAGACTAATCTATTATTATTCAGTAAGGGCGGTTAGCGTCACCCTCTATGTTTATGCCAAAGACCAGTCGATATATATCTACCCCATATTATGGCACTACACTGGCAGGAGTGTGGCAACGTCAAATGATATCCCGGGAGCGTTGCTACTGCAAGCCGGTTAGATCCTACAAGTGACATCCAAATGGGGGAGCTGATGGGATTCGATTTTAATTAGATTGTCAGTATCTCAATGAAATATGAATCATTGTATTTATATTAAACATCTTTCCAGTTTGTTTCAAGATGAGGGAAATCTTGGTTTTAAATAATTATGTTTAAGTTATGCGAGTGGAAAATGGGGTGTTAATATTTCATGTACATCATCAAGACTGAACAACTGTTACCAAAGGTTTTCTGAAGTTTATGAGTGAACATTCAAGTATGAAACCATATCTCTGTTAGACATATCACATATACATTTACACTGTACTTAAAGAGTTTATTCTGTGTAAATTGAGGAAGAAACATTGTACATTCCATTGATATAGAGTTCTTTTCTTTCCTTCCATTTTCACCTTCTAGCTCGTAGTTCACATATTCAGAAATGCTGTTCAGCCACACACATTTTATCATTCGACATCTACTACATTCGAGATAATACCCAATTTGGATAAAGTTAGATCAAAATAGTCACTCTCGCTTTTGGACTTGTTGCTGATTTAGATTTGACACCAAAGCCCGTGTTCAGTGATGTATTTCTCGGCAGATCAAGGTCGCACGGAGCCGAAACAGTCTACTGTTGCAACTGATGTTTCGATTGGTCAATTCTCGATTTGAAATGTTGTTGCTGCTGTCTGAGTGGAGGCTCTATTTCATAGCCAATTCTGGTCAGTGGGTAGTCTCGGTATCACACAGGTAACAATTAAACAAACACTTGAAAAGGGGATCTTTCAAACAGTACAGTGATGTAGGGGGAGAGGCTAGTGAGTGACAATTAAACAGCAGGTACGTTGTTTTATTCGCAAACTAACCTGAAATGACAGAAAGGCTGTCATAAAATCCCTACACCATTTATGCGCGAGGTACTATGATTTCAATGAAATAGGCAGAGCAGTCGCGAATGGATACGATCCAGCAACGTTTCTCTCGGAGGTCATTCATATATTACCACAATACTGATTGAAGTAATGATTTAAATTGTATGGGAAAAAGAATCTCATATTAACTTGATCATGGGATGAAAATACCCACACACGAGAAGGAAAATACATCTGAACCTCAGCTCTGTTGTATTTTCCTTGATAGACCACTGACCCTAAATCTGACTGATGTTAAACCGAATGATCACGCTTTGAAGGAGTCTATTGGATCAGGAGGAGCAGTCCTATGGAAGGTAACGGTAGCACATGATAAAGTTGTCCTTATGTTGGAGGATATAGACGTTCGAAATCAACGCGGTCGTTTTGAAGAAATAGAAGCAAACAAAAAAAATTAAAACACCTAATTGAGTTCCCAGACCTTAGGATTAGGATGGTATTTGAGGGCTATGATGTTCACGAAATAGAGTTATAACTTTCGGTCTAGAGGGTTGAAAACAGGAGTTGGAAGAATTTGGATGTCGAAGATCAACGAACTCTCCCTTCTTCCATTTTACTTCCTGTCTGGTTTAGGGATCAAAAGATCATCTGAAGTGGACATACCCATTTCAGGGTAAATGCCTATTTTGTCGTCAGGAAGGACATTTAAAAAGGGCCTGTCCGAAATCCAAACAACTACACTTACTGAGAGAAATGATCATAACGATTGGGGAGGAGTTTTTGATGACGAAAATGATTCATTAGAGACTCCCCCTGTTACCCTCGCAAAAGTTCGTGCCGATCTTTATGCAAAAAAAATCTCAAGCGGAAAAGTTATTAGTCGGTTGGAGATACTCTGGGTGAAGGAGAAGACATCTAGAAACGTGTAGGACCTGATGGCAGACTCATCGAAGAAAAAAAAAATATATATATTTCAGTCCTGACAAACAAGACCTCACAAAGGGAGAGGAGAAAAGATTGTTGTTGTTCAGCGTCCGAAGTAGTATACAATGAGTAAAACGGAAGGCTAGCGCGTCACTGCGCATGCGCGAAGTGAATTTTTGGGTTGCCATAGGGGGGGTTCGCATGTCGTGAGTAAAAAAATGTGGCGGTATTGTGGCGGTGTGCGCATGCGGGCCTCCCACCCCGAAAAAAAAAGTTCCGGCAAAAAAAAAAAAAAAAAATGTATTCATGCGCGGTTAAGCGGTTTGGCCGTGGTTTTGGCGGTGATTCGGTCTCGGAAAAAAGCTTCCGCGGAGAAAAAATAGTCCCTAGATAAAATGGTCCGATGGGGTCGAGTGAGGTATCAAAGTGAAGCTTAGGTGAGGGGGCATCTAATGGGCTGGGTGAGGGGTTCACATATCGGCCTTCTGCGCATGCGCGGTGGCCGAAGGGTATGAAAATAGCCTTTTTGGAGCTAGGGCAGCCCCTAGTGGACCGATGGGGTCGAGTGAGGTATCAATGTGAAGCATTCATGAAGGGGCATCTAATGGGTTGTGTGTGGGGTTGACATATCGGCCTTCTGCGCATGCGCGGTGGCCGAAGGGTATGAAAATAGCCTTTTTGGAGCTAGGGCAGCCCCTAGTGGACCGATGGGGTCGAGTGAGGTATCAATGTGAAGCATTCATGAAAGGGCATCTAATGGACTGGGTGTGGGGTTGAAATAGCGGCCTTCTGCGCATGCGCGGTGGCCGAAGGGTATGAAAATAGCTTTTTGGAGCTAGGGGAGCCCATAGTGGACCGATGGGGTCGAGTGAGGTATCAATGTGAAGCATTCATGAAGGGGCATCTAATGGATTGGGTGTGGGGTTGAAATATCGGCCTTCTGCGCATGCGCGGTGGCCGAAGGGTATGAAAATAGCCTTTTTGGAGCTAGGGGAGCCCCTAGTGGACCGATGGGGTCGAGTGAGGTATCAATGTGAAGCATTCATGAAGGGGCATCTAATGGACTGGGTGTGGGGTTGAAATAGCGGCATTCTGCGCATGCGCGGTGGTCCAAGGGTATGCAAATAGCCGTGTTGGAGCTAGGGGAGCCACTAATGGTCCAATGGGGTCGAGTGAGGTATCAAAGTGAAGCCTAGGTGAAGGGGTATTTTATGGCTGGGTGGGTGCATGTAAAATTTTTCCTGAAAAAAAAAAAACGGAAAACGGACTTTATCGAAAAATCCGGGAAAATGCCTATATGGGGTATGGGGGGTATATAGGTCGCCGGGCTTAACGGGGCTTGTCTATCAATAGAGTTATCTCCCCCTAGTTCCAGGGTGGGTGTATGTAAAAATTTTCCTGAATAAATACGGAATACGGACTTTATCCTAAATTACGGGAAAATGCCTATATGGGGTATGGGAGGTATAGCACCATCCTGGGAAACCTACTTCTATACATTTGCGGTATAGGATGTGGGGTCTCGTTTTACTCGTCTCGTCATTTAGAACATGATAGGAAGTGTCCCCGTGCGAATCGGTGAAATTTTTGAAAAAAGTCACCGAGCCCCATATAGTCCCATACTGGGGTATAGGTTCAATGTTTATCCCCCCTGGGAAACGTACTTCTATACATTTGCGGTAGGGTTGTGGGGTCTCGTTTTACTCGTCTCGTCATTTAGAACACTATAGGAAGTGTTGCGGAGCGAATCGGTGAAATTTTTGAAAAAAGTCACCAAGGCCTGGGTAGGCCCATAGGCCTATACTGCATGGCTATGGGTGTATAGGGCCATACGGGGTGGACATGTTGGAGTCTAGGTGAGTCCCTAATGGTCCAATGGGGTCGAGTGAGGTCTTATTTTGAAGCTCTCGTGGAGGAGCACTTGACTACACTAATGGTTCGTCTGTGTTCAATAGTCTGCGCATGCGCAGTCTGGTCGTAGTAGCGAAAGGGGGCATTTTGGGTGCTATGTAGGGGTGTGTTTGGGTTAGAGATGAGCTAATCACGGTTCGAATGGGTCGTGTGAGGTGTCAAAGTGAAGCTTGTGTGGGGTAAAGTCAGAATGGTGTGTTTTTGAATGCAAGTCGCGCCAATCTGCGCATGCGCAGTTGGTTGTATTAAGTAAAGTGGCCCTTTTCGGGCAGTACATGAAGGTATTTGGAATCGAGATGGGCTATTCACGGTTCGAAAGCGTCCTGGAAGGTGTCATCTTGTAGTTCTCGGGGTGTACATTCCGATTTGAGGGATGTTCGCGTCATCTGTGACGTCATCGGTGGCGTCATCGGTACGAGTAGTAGCGAAAGTGGACATTTTCGGGCAGTACATGAAGGTATTTGGGGTCGAGATGGGCTATTCACGGTTCGAATGCGTCCTGGAAGGTGTCATCTTGTAGTTCTCGGTGTGTACATTCCGATTTGAGGGATGTCCGCGTCATCTGTGACGTCATTGATGACGTCATCGGTACGAGTAGTAGCGAAAGTGGACATTTTGTGGGTGCGTGGGGGGTGAGTTTGGTGTAGATAGGGACTATCCTTAGTCCGAATGCGTCGTGTGAGGTGTCATTTTGTAGCTCTCGAGGTGTACATTCCGAGTTGAGGCATGTCCAAAGCATCTGTGACGTCATTGTTGACGTCATCAGTAGGAGTAGTAGCGAAAGTGGACATTTTGAGGCAGTGAAGGAAGGTATTCGGAGTAGAGAGGAACCATTCTTGGTCCGAATGCGTCCTGAGAGGTGTCATGTTGTAGCTCTTGGGGTGTACATTCCGCGTTGAGGGATATCCACAGCATCTGTGACGTCATTGGTGACGTCATCAGTACGAGTAGTAGCGAAAGTGAGCATTTTGGGGCAGTGAAGGATGGTATTTGGTGTAGAGATGGACCATCCGCGGTGCGAATGCGTCGTGTGAGATGTCATCTTGTAGCAACGCCCACCAACGCCATTCTTAATGCATCAACGCCCAGATGAAATAGCCCAGAAGCTCTGATATTCCATGGAATTGTCACTAATTCTTCGAAATGCAGTGACGCCAGTCGACGCCCGTCGTTACACCTTAACACTCTAACATAACACCATGATATAGACCGGACAGAGAACAACAACAGCAACAACAACAATGATCACACATAAGAGAACAACAACAACAATAAGTTTTTTTTTTCATATAGTTTATTCTCCCCAATGTTACATCATACCCACGTTGGGGGAGCCGCGTTGGGTATATTTACAATTCAAGAATATTCTTGTCCAATCAGAGGCCACCATTTGCATCTGTCATATTCGTTCCTGTCCGTTAGATGTATTCTCGGCTACTCTTGTCCAATCAGAAGTCGCCATTTCAGAAAGTTCCATCTTCGGCCATGTTCGCTCTGAACCGTTTGTTCTAATCGTCATCGGACAGGACAGGATACCGTTGAGGAAACATATCCTCAGATAGTTGTTTGCGCATTCTGAGTATCTATCAGTGCATGGGTGAATACTTTCATCCGATGGGGTGGTGGGTCAGTTTAACCACGAAGAACGTAACATTGGTGACCCTCTCCACTATCCACTTGGTGTTGGTACGCTGTTCATAGCCCCATTCTA
>JAVTVY010034850.1:0-14246 GCA_036873755.1 Hanleya hanleyi | reverse complement strand
GAAAGGACAATATATTGAATATTTAGCACCTTTATAATATTATCTAATTAGAATAGATTCGCACATAAATATGTAGCTGACGTCTGTGAACAGACAATATATTGAATATTTAGCACTTTGGTAATATCATCTAATTAGAAGAGATTCGCAGTTAAGTATCTATCTGGCGTCTGGGAAAAGACAATATATTCAATATTTAGCACCTTTATAATATCATATAATTAGAAAAGATTCGCACTCAAATATGTAGCTGGCATCCGGGAAAAGATAATATATTCAATATTTAGCACTTTTATAAACTACACTAAATAGAAGAGATTCGCAGTTGAATATCCACAAGACCCTTTTCGGAGAAAAGGCAATATATTCGATATTTAGCACTTTTATAATCTACTATAATAAGAAGAGATTCGCATCAAAATATCTGTAACACCGTGTCGGAGAAAGGACAATATATTCAATATTTAGCACCTTTATAATATCATCAAATTAGAATATATTCGCATCTAAATATGTAGCTGATGTTTGAGAGCAGACAATATATTGAATATTTAGCACTTTGATAATATCACCTACTTAGAAGAGATTTGCAGTTAAGTATCTATCTGGCGTCTGGAAAAAGACAATACATTCAATATTTAGCACCTTTATAATATCATATAATTAGAAAAGATTCGCAGTTAAATATCTAGCTGGCGTCTGGGAAAGACAATATATTCAATATTTAACACCTTTATAATGTCATATAATTAGAAAAAGATTCGCACTTAAATATGTAGCTGGCGTCTGGGAAAGACAATATATCCAATATTTAGCACTTTTTAAAATCTATATAAATAGAAGAGATTCGCAGTTAAATATCCACAACAGTCTTTTCAGGGAGAAGACAATATATTCAATATTTAGCACTTTTATAATCTACTATAATTAGAAGAGATTCGCATCAAAATATCTGTAACACCGTGTCGGAGAAAGGACAATATGTTCAATATTTAGCACCTTTATAATATCATCTAATTAGAATATATTCGCATTTAAATATGTAGGTGACGTTTCAGAGCAGACAATATATTGAATATTTAGCACTTTGATAATATCATCTAATTAGAAGAGATTTGCAGTTAAGTATCTATCTGGCGTTTGGAAAAAGACAATATATTCAATATTTAGCACCTTTATAATATCATATAATTAGAAAAGATTCGCAATTAAATATGTAGCTCGCGTCTGGGAAAGACAATATATTCAATATTTAGCACTTTGATAATATCATATAATTAGAAAAGATTCACAGATAAATATGTAGCTGACGTCTGCGAAAGACAATATATTCAATATTGAACACTTTGATAATATCTTATCATTAGAAGAGATTCGCAGTTAAGCATCTATCTGGCGTCTGGGAAAAGACAATATATTCAATATTTAGCACCTTTATAATATCATCTAATAAGAATAGATTCGCACATAAATATGTAGCTGACGTCTGAGAGCAGACAATATGTTGAATATTTAACACTTTGGTAATATCATCTAATTAGAAGAGATTCGCAGTTAAGTATCTATCTTGCGTCTGGGAAAAGACAATATATTCAATATTTAGCACCTTTATAATATCATATAATTAGAAAAGATTCGCACTCAAATATGTAGCTGGCATCTGAGAAAAGATAATATATTCAATATTTAGCACTTTGGTAATATCATCTACTTAGAAGAGATTCGCAGTTAAGTATCTATCTTGCGTCTGGGAAAAGACAATATATTCAATATTTAGCACCTTTATAATATCATATAATTAGAAAAGATTCGCTGTTTAATATGTAGCTGGCGTCTGGGAAAGACAATATATAAAATATTTAACAACTTTATAATGTCATATAATTAGAAAAGATTCGCACTTGAATATATATAACTGGCGTCTGGGAAAGACAATATATTCAATATTTAGCACTTTTTAACATCTATATAAATAGAAGAGATTCGCAGTTAAATATCCACAAGAGTCTTTTCAGAGAGAAGACAATATATTCAATATTTAGCACTTTTATAATCTACTATAATTAGAAGAGATTCGCATCAAAATATCTGTAACACCGTGTCGTAGGAAGGACAATATGTTCAATATTTAGCACCTTTATAATATCATCTAATTAGAATATATTCGCATTTAAATATGTAGGTGACGTTTCAGAGCAGGCAATATATTGAATATTTAGCACTTTGATAATATCATCTAATTAGAAGAGATTTGCAGTTAAGTATCTATCTGGCGTTTGGAAAAAGACAATATATTCAATATTTAGCACCTTTATAATATCATATAATTAGAAAAGATTCGCAATTAAATATGTAGCTCGCGTCTGGGAAAGACAATATATTCAATATTTAGCACTTTGATAATATCATATAATTAGAAAAGATTCACAGATAAATATGTAGCTGGCGTCTGGGAAAGACAATATATTCCATATTTAGCACCTTCATAATATCATATAATTAGAAAAGATTCGCACTTAAATATGTAGCTGCCGTCTGCGAAAGACAATATTTTCAATATTTAGCACTTTTATAATCTATACTAAATAGAAGAGATTCGCAGTTAAATATCCACAAGATTCTTTTCAGAGAAAAGACAATATATTCAATATTTAGTCCATTTATAATCTACTATAATTAGAAGAGATTCGCATCAAAATATCTGAAACACCGTGTCGGAGAAAGAACAATATATTCAATATTTATCACCTTTATAATATCATATAATTAGAAAAGATTCGCAGCTAAATATGTAGCTCGCGTCTGCGAAAGACAATATATTCAATATTTAGCACTTTGATAATATCATATAATTAGAAAAGATTCACAGATAAATATGTAGCTGGCGTCTGGGAAAGACAATATATTGAATATTTAGCACTTTGATAATATCATCTAATTAGAAGAGATTTGCAGTTAAGTATCTATCTGGCGTTTGGAAAAAGACAATATATTCAATATTTAGCACCTTTATAATATCATATAATTAGAAAAGATTCGCAGTTAAATATGTAGCTCGCGTCTGGGAAAGACAATATATTCAATATTTAGCACTTTGATAATATCATATAATTAGAAAAGATTCACAGATAAATATGTAGCTGGCGTCTGGGGAAGACAATATATTCAATATTGAGCACTTTGATAATATCATATAATTAGAAGAGATTCGCAGTTAAGTATCTATCTGGCGTCTGGGAAAAGACAATATATCCCATATTTAGCACCTTCATAATATCATATAATTAGAAAAGATTCGCACCTAAATATGTAGCTGCCGTCTGGGAAAAACAATATATTCAATATTTAGCACTTTTATAATCTATACTAAATAGAAGAGATTCGCAGTTAAATATCCACAAGATTCTTTTCAGAGAAAAGACAATATATTCAATATTTAGTCCATTTATAATCTACTATAATTAGAAGAGATTCGCATCAAAATATCTGAAACACCGTGTCGGAGAAAGGACAATATATTCAATATTTATCACCTTTATAATATCATCTAAATCGAATATAATTTGATTGTTGCAGTCAAGTACCAAAGGAAGATGTTGTTTTTGGCGTTTTGTTTCTTTCGAAATTACAATGAAAGGGACCGATTGTCTCCGAAACACCTTCGGTCATCGTTGAGTGATTGGTTTGTTGTGCCAGTAAGTCTAAATACATGTCAGTTGTCTGCATCAGTGAGGTTGCCTTTATATCGCCCGTTCTATAGGCACCAGTCAAGCATTACATGGGACTGTCTTAACCCTACCTGCTCTGGGGGAGGGGGGCATTATGGCCCTCCTACCAAACTTTCTGCGCTATCTTCGGAACGACAAAAAAATGGAGCGCTGAAACTTCGAGACTTTATAGTTTATCATATTGGGGTCATTTTGAGCCTATTTGTATGACTCCCCGACGAAAGGATCATGGGTAAATTCAAGATGGCGGCCATGTCGGTCCCAGAAAAGTGATGTTTTTGTCATATTTCTTCAAAACTTCTGCTTTTCTGTGATGAAAAGTGGTTAAAAACTATTTTATTTTACATCACATTAATATTCACTAATTTATCATGCTGTTTTTGCGGAGAAATTGCATAAATACAAATTTCGAAAAATCTGATCGAAAAAAATGTCGGTTTGGAAAATGACGTCACTGTGACGTCATCAAGTCGGCCATCTTGGATTTTTTTTAAATTTTGTGGTAGAGCTTGACCCAAGGGTATAGTGTGGTAAGTTTCAGCCCCCTAGCTCAAGGGGTCAGAAAAATAATCAGGAGGGCCATTCTGCCCCCCCCCCCCAGGCCACGACAGGTCCCCAAATTACAACACATATAAGGGAAGTGGGAAGAGGTGCCGACATACTGACTGCGTCACATGACTTCACAGAATAGTCTTCTGGTAAACCTATTCTAAAGCACATACCAAGAATCTAACGATTCGTGATATGTGTTGTATCTCAGGTACGCTTTTATTGTACCTGTTCATGTGGCAACTTGGATGATATGACCACACGGCCCCTAGCACCGGCATAAGCGGTATTAGATACAAATCCAGAGAGCTATGATGGAAATGCTCTGACAACTCGTTTACTGGTAATTGGCGAGCTGTTTCGCTGTGACAACTCGTACATTGGAGATTGGTGAGCTGTATCGTCGTCAGATGTAAATGACGGCAATTAACACAAAAGACTAGTCTGTAATGCCCGATGTCGATCCAGCATAGGGTTAAACAGCCTATATACCAGCACATGCGTGTTGTTTAACCAGGAAGAACGATAGAATAATCTGTGGAGTTGCACTGACCACAAATGGAGATGTACTTGCGACTGTCTTAAAAATCCTTACATAACAGCGCATGCGCGTTGTTTAACCAGGAAGGACTATAGAATAATCCCTGTTATTGTCAGAGGAGTTGCACATACCAGCAAATAAGGGGTCGGACTGCCTTAAGCCTCCCTAATCACCAGTCCTTGCAAGATTAAAACTATGCAGCATTTGTGCTAATTATACAATATATTTTCTTTAAGGAGAGGCAATCGGACAATTTGGAGCTGCGATCTAGAATAAATATTCAATATTCATCATGGCTGCAAGTTAGAAGAAATGTTTAATATTTAGCATTTGTGCTAATTATACAATATATTTTCTTTGGGGAGAGGCAGTCCGACAATTTGCGTTTGCGAGTTATCATAAATATTGAATATTTCTTCTGGCTGCAATTTAGAAAACATATTCAATATTTAGAATTTGTGCTAATTATACAATATATTTCATTTGGGAACAGGCAAGTCAAAGTGCTAACTAGCAGTAATCATAGAAATTATCTTCAGAGTAGCACACCCCTTTCTAAATATCACTGATTTTAGAAATTATTTGCGAAGTAGCAGATCTGCTAAATAGCATGCGAGACAATAATAACCATTCCTGCACCGTAATGACGTTTTACTGATATACTGCAAAATGTCATTGAAACATGAATAAGTGGCGATTGTAGCAGGCTGTCTTATTTTCTGCTGGTAACTCAACTCTATCAATTCAGAGTTACAACACAACGTATTAACTCTCTCTCCTTAAAAAAGTGTGTTGTTACTTAATATGTATTGCTCCATAAAAAGTATGTTTTTACTTCATATGTATAAATTCCTGTTTTTATACTTCATACATGTATGTAATAATCCCCCCAAAATCATGACGTCACTTCTATTTATAGATCCTGACATCATTGGGAAAACCCCTGTTCTATTGTTATTCCTCGACTTTAAATCTTAACAAGTTGAGATTGTCCACACGCCACATATTTATGTAGGTCAATAGTCTCCCCATAAATAAAGAGCAGTGAGCCTTACTATATATCGTCATTATAGTTAACGATGCTAGAGGAATTTGTATACGCTCACACCTGAACATTCTATACTATCATACATGTAGTCTTCAATGCTTTTTTAACCGACAATATCTTTATCTTCATAAAGTAACTGCCATTGATAATTTTGCCTCTTGTTTTCTTATAAGATAAAATATTTTACAACCAACTATTTTTATCTGCACTAGCTTAGCTTAGGTTCTCTCTATACAATCTAAGTACCACTTTCAACACACTAATACCCACCATGTTGTCGCATTTAGTTTAACTTGGGTATCATTGCGCTTTAACGTTCGGTAAAACGATGAGTGCTCAATTTCTCTCACCGCTCACATCTCTTCAATCCCCAAAAGCTGAACAGAAGTTACATTTTCAGCAAACTATGTCAATTGGCCGAGAATCATAAGCGCAGAAGTTGCGCGCCACGCATTCAACTCCAAGTCAGAGGGTATATCTGACAGCATGAGGAACGCAATCTGATGGCATGAGAATGCGGAAACCCGACATATTGGCGAGAGCGTGACCAAAAATTAAGAAAATATGGATATGTCCGTATAATCATTTGTTCGACACAGCTGTTCGCGCCATATTTTTAGCTTTAAAATGGCTTCCCCTACACCCCTTCACCGACGCCCGAAGGAGGCATCACCAGAGTATTATAACTCAACCATGAGTCAGTGTTATAAGTCTTGTCCGATATACATTTCTCCGCCACAGGAGCTTGTTCATATATGGTATGTATGATACAAATGTGTTTAAAGGTAATTTGCGTATTGTTTTTGTACACTGTCCTTAATGGATGTAAAGGGCAAATCAACTGAAATAAGTTGAATTATAGGGCCGTATACATGTACAAAGCTGAGTTTCGTTGGGAAACGAGGCGCTATGTAAAACTTTAGCTATAACGGGCTTGGGGCTGGTCACATATTTATGATATACGGTTCCGGACGATCATTAATAAAAGGTATCAGTATACCTTTTCCCAATTCCTGCACTGGAATATATCAGGTACTATCACCCGGTATGTTTATTTATGACTATGTCATAAATATAATTGCAGTCTCGTTCCTTCTCCATCATTCGACTAACGTTTCAGCAGGAGATAGAGTTATTCATCACACTGCTGGAAAATATTGGTGAGTATTAATACCGTACCGGTGTGATGTTTTTGAATATCCCGGTGATAAGCATCTTTTTCATATCCTTTTCGACTGCAACCAAGGACGGACACTTGTCCTCAAAGAGGAGAAAAATGTCCTAGCTGAGATAGAAGATAGGGTCCGGACACTCGTAATCACCGGACGTTCTTAGCCTCCACACCGGCAAGCGTGAATCATTATCGCAGCACAGCGATCACTCTCGTAATATAAAACCCAGAAGAGTGTTCAACATCTCTCATAAGTTTTACAAACACGAGAGACTGTAACTGACTCCTGCGAGCTCTTTGTGTTTTATTCCCTTAAGGCCCTAGTGAATCTATTTTTGTGAATGATGTTATAGAATATTTTGGAAAGTTCTAAAAAGCGTACTACTGAAGCGAATGACATCTCATGTGCGGTTTACTTAATTCTGGGAATTGAGAAAATGTTAAATACTTATTGCACAAGCATATTCCACGACAATTTTGTGAGAAGCATAGGCCTACCATAGGACTGTGTCACTTTTGGTCTGGGTAAATTATACACAATATGGTAGAAACTCCTGCATAAATACAGACATAGAAAGGTTACCATAGATATATTGACATAGGCGACTAATTTCTAACAATATACTTGACACTGAATTTTGAACGAATTCTCGAAAATTAGCCAGATAGATTTTTGTGTAATTAAAATGTATTATAATAATGCAGAAATGGGACGCTTAACAAAGAGTATATTCTGATTAACGGAAATCAGAAGTACACGTATGGTAGGGCGTTCATTCATACATTCAAAATTGTCTTACCGCTCCAATGATCTGTTGCTGACCATGACTTTTGAGTATTTTCGCCGTACAATATATAAAAAAAATGACGTTGCCACAGACCCTCCTCGATACTGGTTAATTATTGGCAATGTTTATGTTATTAGTTCGAAACGTTGCGAACCAACACAATGCTATCTGCTGTCCGATAAATAACATGTCCATACTTGCATAAAGCGGCAGCCCAGTGTTTATAATGCGGAGTTAATTTTCCCTTCACCCGACATGAATATTTATTATCACATGTTGAAAAGACAGCTCATTGTTAAGATATTGATTTGAGTCTGGCAAGATCATGTGCCTTTTAACAACATCTGAATTGGCCTGCGACATACTTTAAACACGTAACACTAGACAAGCCGCTTTTTATATGTTCATTGATATTGGAGGTATTTCTGTTAAGCGTTCTTTTGTCCATATTAAGATATTTGCAGCTCATTGTAAATAATGGTATAGCTAAGCCTTTGTTACTGCATCCATCTAGACATTCAAAGTATGATAAAATATAAGAAAGACCTTTATAGAAAGACCTTATAAGAAAGAATTTTCCATTGACCCGATATGTTTTTTCGCAATGGTGCATCTTGGTCGAACTCTTGAATTAAATTGTCCCACATCTGCTCAAATTTACATAATCAAGCTGCTGTTTATATATAGAAAAGTCAATATCAATATTGGGGGGTAAAATTGTGTTTGTTGGTCAATATCTTTTTACAAATTTCTGATAATTGAATGCTTTTACTGCTATTTTGTTGATTTTAAAAATTAAAATACATCATTCAAGCGTTCGAATTATATATAATATACTTTTACTCGAAAGATTTCGAAGGCCGAAAAAGATCGTCTTCACCCCATCAACAACTCCAACCATTTGTCTTGCCCCATCTTTCGGCGAGCTATCAGTGAAGTAAGAATTTTTTTTTATCTAACTTTCAAAGTCATTGTAACAATCAAAGGCCCCTTTTTAATGGCCGACAATTTAGCCCAAAAAAACAAAACCTCTATCTTTCCACAGCCAGATGCTTATGTGTAGGTGTGGGTGTGTGAATGATTAAGTAAGTCTAAGATTGAATGTTTGGATGACTGATTGAATCAATGATTGAATGTTTGTATGAGCAATGAGTCAGTGATTGTTTGAATGAACGATTGAATCAGTGATTGAATGTTTGTATGACCTATGAGTCAGTGATTGTGTATATGATTGATTGAATCAGTGATTGTGTGGATTATTAAATGAATCAGTCATAAACATGCTAAAATGGCTCTATTAAAATCGTCGCTCTGTTCTCCCAACAGATGGAGCACCACCCCCAATTATTCACATCTTGTCGGGGGCAATCTGCCCTCGCCCAGCGGTTAACGAGACGCATTACTCTTCTAAATCGAACGGCTCTCAAAATCATTAAATTCCGTTCCACGATCTTGAATATCAAGAGAATGGTTAAATTTAGACCAGAACAAACATCTGTATACAAAGAACGCACGGGCAGTAGCGACAAAACCACAGACACAATGGCTAATATGATTTCAAGGTGTGCTTTATTTGCCATTCTACATGTAGTACATACACGTTCTTCTATCAAATATTGAGTTTCAACGTATTTTTCTATCTTCAAAACCTTTCGAGTATAAGTATATTATATATAATTCGAAAGCATGAATAATGTATTTTATTTTAAAATAAACGAAACAGTGATAACATCATTCAATTATCAGTAATTTGTAAAAAGGTATTGTCTAACCTCCCCCAAATCTTGATATTGATTTTCTTCTATAAAAGCAGCAGCTTGATTATGTATATTTTCAACAGTTCGATGTCGGGTAAATGGAAAATTAATGTCTTTGTTATATGTTATCAACCTTGAATGTCTAAATGTATGCCATAACACAGACTTTAACTATACCGTTATTCACAATGGGCTGCAAATATCTTAATATTGATGAAATGATGAACATATAAAAAGCGGCTTGTCCAGTATTACGTTTCTAAACTATGTCGCAGGCCTATTCAGATGTTGTCAAAAGACATATGATCTTGCCAGATTCAAATGAATATCTTAACAATGAAACGTTTTTTTAACGTGTGGTAATAGATATTCATGTCGGGTGAAGAGAAAATTAAGTCCGCATTAAAAACGCTGGGCTGCCGCTCTATGCACGTTTGGACATGCTATTTATCGGACAGCTGCTACCATTGTGTTGGTTCACAACGTTTCAAACTAATAACATAATCATATTGCCAATAATTAACCAGGAATGAGGGTCTGTGGTAATGTCAAACATTTTATATATTATACGGCGAAAACACTCAAAAGTCATGGTCAGAGACAGATGAATGGATTGCTAAGACAACTTTAAATGCGTGAATGAAAGCCTTACCATACGTGTAGTTGTAATTATTCTGATTTCAGTTAATCAGAATATACTCTTTGTTAAGCTTCACATTTCTGCATTATAATAGTTCATATTCATTACAAAAAGTCTATTTTTGGCTAGGTTTCGAGAATTTCTTTAAAATTCAGTGTCAAGTGTATTGTTAGAAATTAATCGCCTCTGTCAATATCTGTATGGTAAACTTTCTATATCTGTATTTTGCAGGAGTTTATACCATATTGTGTATAATTTACCCTGACCAAAGGTGACAAAGTCCGATGGTAGGCCTACTCTTCTCACAAAATTGTCATAAAATATGCTTGCGCAGTAAGTATTAACATTTACTCGATTCCAGGAATTAATTACACGGCACATGAAATGTCATTCTCTCATTGCCTTAAAGGTCAACCCAAACGGATTTTTTTTTGGTCTAAAAATCCTTAAACATCATAGTTCATACTTCAGTTTGTATGAAAAAAATATTGGAAAAATTCTAATCTGATCAGAAACACACGTAATATGGGAGCAAAGTGGGCTTTTCCACACTTTCACAGCTGGGTTGATGACGTCACGCAGGGAAGTTGCCTGAGAAAAACAGCGGATAACATGGAAAGCGAGTGCAGTCAGAGCTCCGGTTCAGATGTCGATTCGAGCGATATCAGCTGCTTAGATGGAAATATTTTTCGCCAAGAAGATGAAATAGACATAGAGGAGGATGATGACGGGCAAATTAACAGTAGTCTGCAGACCAACGGCGGAATTCAGCCCTATCAATTTGAGCCGTACGGCTCCGATTCTGACAGTCACAACCCCTCTGACAACGTGGAACTCGACGACGACAGGATTCGGAGAGGTCGTTTGTTGACTACAGATTGGGATGCAACTTGACTGGAAATCTTATTATCGTCATCTATAAGACCAAATGTCCATATATTTCAAACTGTATTGAATGTATTATTGTTGTTACTGACCGAGGCAGCCTTTTCGAAGGGATAAATTCCGGGATTCGGCAGTATGGACAGTAAACTGTTGATAACTCTACTGATATACGTCCGATTTGAAGTTTGTTTGTTTTCCCATAATCCCCATGAAATACCAATTTCAGAATTATATAGTTTGATAAAAAAAACTTTGGACATTCATGGCGAAAAGTAAGCCGTGGTGAGTGGATCGGCATTCACATTTGCTCAATTTTCGACAAATTACCTCAATTAAATTGAAATCGAATGATATTCTCACAATCTCAAATGTCAAGGGATTATGAAATTATTATCACTTCTGTATCTACAGCCATTCACTCCAATTGGTGTTTTTTATTTATTTACTTATATATGAAATAGAGACTCATCCAGTCTAACCTGTAGTGCTCAAGCAACAAATGCTACGCGAGATCGAGCAGGGCATGTACAGCCGTCTCCCTGCCCGAGGCCTCGATTGCAGGCTAGGTGCGTTCAGCCGATGTCCGTGATAGATTCTCCTTGTCCGATTTCTTTGCCGTCACATTCTGATTGTTCTTAGGTTTGATAGTTGGAATAGCTGTTCTCTTTAGTTTTGGTTTGTGCCCGAATTCAACTGCTACGCTGTAGATGTCCTCGAATAATGTCTTTCTGTCAAAATGTGCTGAGCAAATTATACGAGTACTGGCTAGGGCCCTCTTTCCACACTCTCGTGTTGCGTACAAATTTCGTCCAATTTGCAGCGATTTTCTCGTCTTTAGGCCACAAATGAATACTAACACCGTCATCTGTAGTAAAACTGCAACCTCCCACTACACAACGTCGCGGCATATTTAACAAATGATGCCCCGATACTCCGAAAATCTCCAGAAATCGGCAGCTACTTACGACTGTGGTATACGGCTTTAACATACAGAATACAAGACGGCTTCCCTCCGTGACGTCACAGCTGGAATTGACAGGAGAGCGATTTTCACCTTTCAAACGGCAATATCTCGCCAACCAGACTGCACAAAATTATGAAAAAAATATCATTATTTTCAGAATCGAAAGGACTATTTTTTTTATATTTTTGACCTCAGAGCGTTTAGGATGACCTTTAAGGGAACACAACACAAAGATCTCGCAGGACTGTCAGTTACAGTCTCTCGTATTTGTAAAACTTACGAGAGATGTTGAACACTCTCCTGGGATTTATATTACGAGAGTGATCGCTGTGCTGCGAGAATGATTCACGCTTGCCGGTGTGGAGGCTAAGAATGTCCGGTGGTTACGAGTGTCCGGCCCCTATCTTCTAACTCAGCCAGGACATTTTTCTCCTCTTTGAGGACAAGTGTCCGTCTTTCGTTGCTGTAGAAAAGGGATGCTCATCACCAGGGTTTTCAAAAACGTCACACCGGTACGGTATTAATACTCACCAATGTTTTCCAGGAGTGTGATGAATAACTCTCCTACTGAAACGTTAGGCGAATGATGGAGAAGGAACGAGACTGCGATTACATTTATGATATGGTCATAAGTAAACATACCGGATAATAGTAGCTGCTATATTCCAGTGCAGGAGTATACTGATACCTTTTATTAATGATCGTCCGGAACCGTATATAATGAATATGTGACCAGCACCAAGCTCGTTATAGCTAAAGTTTTACATAGCACCTCGTTACCCAACTAAACTCAGCCTTGTACATGTAGTCGGCTCTATAATTCAATTCAATTCAGTTTATTTACCCTTTACATTCATTAAGTACAGTGCACAAAAACAATACACCAAATTACATTTTAAGCACATTTGTATCATATATACCATATACGAACAAGCTCCTGTGGCGGAGAAATGTATATCGGACAAGCCTTATAACACTGACTGATGGTTGAGTCATAATAATTTGGCGAGTACCGGTAGCCTTGATGACGTCTTCTCCGACCGTCGGTAGAAGGGCGTTTTTGCAAGCCATTTAAAAGTTCAAAATTTGGGGCGAACAGCTGTGTCGAACAAATGATTATATCCACATATCCATATTTCCGGGATTTTTCATGAGCTGCTGGAATGAGAGATTTCTTCAATAATATTCAGGCGTTGCGGTAAAAATTTGGTCACGCACACCCCAATATCGAATCCTCGTAGAATGAATGTACTGGTGTCGGATTTCCGCATTCTCATGCCATCGGACTGCGTTCCACAAACAGTCAGATATACCCTCTAATTGCACTGGAAGTTGAAAGAGTGGCTCGCAACTTGCGCGCTTATGACTCTCGGCCAATCGATATAGTTCGCTGAAAATGTAAATTTAGTTCAGCTTTTAGGTAGTGGAGAGATGTGGGAGGTGGGAGAAATGGAGCATTCACCGATTTACCGAACATCTTAAGCGCAATGATACACAAGTTAAACTACCTGCGACAACATGATGAGTATCAGTGTATTAAAAGTGGTACTTATATTTTATAGAGAGACACTAAGCTAAGCTAGTGCAGATAAATATAGTTGGTTGTATAATATTTTATCTTATAGGTAAACAAGAGTCAAAATTATCAATGGAAATTACTTTATAAACATATTGATATTGTCGGTTCAAAAAACAACAAACAAAAAACAGAAAACAAACATTGAAGAGTACATGTATGATAGTATAATGACTATGCATAGTAAGACTAACTGCTCTTTGATTATGGGGAGACTATTGACCTACATAGATTTGTGGGGGTGTGGAAAAGTCTCAACTTGTTAAGAATCAAAGTCAAGAAATAACAATGGAACAGGGATTGTCTCAATGATGTCAAGATCTATAAATAGAAGTGACGTCATGATTCTTGTTTGATTATTACATGTAAAGTATAAAAACAGAGATTAATACATATGAAGTAACAACACACTTTTTAAGGAGCATTACATATTAAGTAACAACACACTGTTTTACGAAGCAATACATTTTAAGTAACAACACATTATTTTAAGGAGCATTACATAACACGTTGTGTTGTAACTCTTGTTTCATATTCTACTTATGTTATACCCTAAGACATGTTAAGGAGAAATGGATGCGTTCAACTTATATTATCTC
>JAVTVY010034849.1:0-13832 GCA_036873755.1 Hanleya hanleyi | reverse complement strand
TACTTTGGCTGTATTAATCTATCTTGCTCATAGCCATTCTTGCCACTTGAAACTGCTTTATTCACAATTGTTCTGTTTGCTTTCTACAAAATATGGACATTATAGTTGCAATGCTGTGCCTATTTAAATGAAACTCTTTGTTGCTAGAAATCATTTTAGTCATCAAGTAGAGTATGAAAGGGCTCAATGAGACCTTCCCACATTAACGTGATAACAATGGACAATCTTCAGTAAACAGTCTGGTAGATTCTGGGTCATTGCAGTCCCATTTCCACCTACAGTCGGAGGCAGAAATAACTTAATTTTCAACGTGACTGGAGAAAAAAAAACGGAACACGTGCGAATTCTTGTGGTTACAAAATGTGCCTTAGATCGCGGCCGAAGAAAAACACTTGTGACTACTATTATAAACATGATAGATGCAGGCTGTGATATTTACAAACACATCACAGCATGTGTTATGCACTTCGGTTGTATTAAAAAACACACTGCATTATTTTCCTCTGACAGCGTTTATGCTCAACGCGACTTGCGGTCACTAAGTGTTGCGTTCTTGTTCTCTGGTCGACGTGTCAGCTTCAAGCACTGCATTATTTTAATGAGATTTGCATATGAGAAACTCACATTCAAGTTTAAGTGATTCTGCCCTGTCCTGTGTGCTGGTTATGTGAAAATATTCGTAACCACTGATAACAGGCATAATAATGTTAGAATATGCTATTGAAAGAAATTGTCAGTGTGCTAAAAACTTATTTTCGGACGTATTTTCGGAAAATTTTCAGTTTTTGACTGTGCTGAGCTGCTCAGTTAATGAATTACAATATATATTTCTGCACAATTCCACTCAGTTCCTCTTCAGAATCATCTAGTATAGAACTGATAGATTTACTATCTATCCATTGATATCACGATAATGCAGGAAGGACCGATTCTAATATCTTGGCATGCTTGTTTCCCATATCATCTACAGTGTATGATCGAGTAACATAGATTTGACTGCTAACTAACACAGTATATCTGTATGACTTCTGTCCCAAGGTGGTAGTAGAGGCAGGCCCACCCTATGTCACTCTGAACACTGTCAATAAACCCAACGAGGTAATAACAGCTTATCTTTCATACTGACTAACCTGTTATACAGCGGCTTATACATGCTGTTTTACTCTTTATAGTTGCCAGGCTTGTGTGTCCATTCTCTGTACTTTCTATATGCCTGCCCAAAAGGCGAACACATTATTATGTGATGGCAGTTTCTGTCTATCCATCCCTTCGTTTCCGTTATATATCTGGGACAGGTTTGTATCTATAGTTCCAATTTTTTCTGAATCGGTACCCTAGGGGGAGACTGTGTCACATACCAAACTGGAGGTCAATGTCTAGGACAGTTTGTTGTAGTTGCAATTTTTAGATAAATTGGGTAGAATCGATGTGTTGCATACCAAAATTGAGTTCAAGGTCAGGTCAAAGGTCACTGGCCTAAAAACCAGGATATCAATAAAAACTGCTAATCTTTTGTGAGTGGATTCATTAGGGAGAATAAATGTGTCTTGTACCAAATTTGAGGGCCAAGGTCAAAAGGTCACTAAGTCAGGAAATCATTAAATATCACAAATTCTTTGTCTGTAGAGCTTTAGGGGAATATGATTTAACGCACTGAAATTGAGATCAAGGTCAGAGGTCAAGATTACTGGGACCCCAAATCAGGCTTTTTGTGTCAGTATGGACATATCAGCCAGCTGGGAGATGATATAACACATGCCAAAACTGAGGTCAAAATCAGAAAATCATTGAAAGTCACAATTTTGAGGACACATCAGGGGGAAACCATGTGTTGTGCAGGCATGAGGAAAATGTTGAACTTGCATAAATTTTGCTTTTGAAAAACTATTATGAAATCCTCGGTAACAGATAATATATTGTACAACATTGAAACATCAGCTATTGTGTGTGTTGCTAGAGAGGGTCGTTGGATGCGAACGACCCCATCTCGGCCCTCAACCATATGATAGTTTCCTATGTTAAACAGAACAATACTGGGCTTTCTAATAAATAAGAATAGGAAACAACGCCCTCTCAAGAAAACCTGGTGACACCCATGGGCCATATGTCCGGCAAAGGTATAAAATTGCACAAATTTACTAATTTGACGACGGGATTATATAGAGTGACAATTGTAGAATATGCTGATGTATTTTGTTTGGAGGTAAACCGTTTATTTCTGGTTTCACCCAAAGTGCGTTTCAGAACTTGGTGTATTTTTCATATAAAGTATGGGGTAAAAAATAGAGACCCCATATTTCGACACTTCACCGTAATACCACCATCCGCACCCCCAAAACTCTTGTTTTGAGGGCCTGTGTTATGATTTAGCATCCAGCTAGTTTCCTGACTTTCCCATCCATCATGTTCATTGCGTATTGCTGCAACAGTGCATGACTAACACAACTTTGTCTACTGTCTGTCCCAGATAATATATCGTACAACAATGAAACATCACACAGTGTGTTCATTGCATATTGCTCAAACAGTGCATGACTAAAATAACTGTGTCTATACTGTCTGTGCCAGATTATCTTTCCCAGACATTTTCGGTGATATTTAAGAGATAATGTATCGAACAACATTGAAACATCACAGTTTATGAACTCAATTATAGTAATTTTTACCCCTCGGGCAAATTTTGCCCGAAGGGTATTGTCGTCGTCAGCGTCGTCTGTCCGTCTGTCTGTCTGTCCATCTTTCTTGTGAACACGATATCTCAAGAAGAATTATAGCCAGGCATTGTGAATTGATACCACATATGTATTGGGTGGAGGGTCAGAAACCTATTAAAAATGACTCACCTTGACCTATTTTATCAAGGTCAAATTCTAGTATTTGCTATATTTTTTGAAGGATTGAAACTAGCGTCTCCAAATTCATATTATATATGCAACTCGTGATTGACTAGAAGTCTATCCCAGTTGACTGACCTTGACCTATTTTTTATAGGTCATATACTGTTTATTGTGATATAAGATGAAGAAATAAAGCTAGGCTTTCCAAATTAATATTATGTATACATCTGGCGAAGGTCCAGAGGTGTACTGAAGATGACTGACCTTGACCTATTTTATCAAGGTCAAATTATAGTGTTTGCTACCTAAGTCTTAAACCTGCTTTAATTAATGCCATTAATCCCTTATTAATTGCACAATCAAACGTAGAAAACGGAAGTTTAAAAGAAAAAGTTAACTCCCCTAGGAGAAGAGTTGTCCGCCCCTAGGAGAGCTCTCCACTCAAATCCAGCGTGGTCACTATATAGGCGACTGTAGCCTCATTTCTCATCCTCTTTCTCTTGTTTGCTCGACCAGTGCACATCTAAAGGGAAGTATTCAGAGGCAATTTTACAACATTGGTTGTTGTTGTCTCGCTGGTGTAATATCCTTTATCAAGTCTTGTGTTTGTTATTCATTCGGAACTTACTTACTGTATAAATATGTCTGAAGTTCCGACTGGCATTCCTTGTCGTACGTGCGGGAAAGATTTATCCCCTTTAGACGCTCATACTGCTTGTTTATCTTGTAAAGATTTATGTTACCGGGCGTCCACGTGCGCGGAATGTGTATTATGGAATCCGGCGGCCTGGAAGAATTATGCCCAGGCCCGTCGGGCTTTTCTGTTACATGCTTGTGATGACCCGTCTTTGTCGGAGATCGACAGACGGGTCTTAGAGATTTCTTTAGTTAAGGATATGAAGTGTAATGAAGATCTTGACCGGGCTGGTCAAGATCCTCAGTCACCCGTGTCAGTTTGCATACCTCCTAGCGGGACCGTCCTACAGGATGATAATTCCAGGTTACTAGACAGCTTGTCCCGGTCTGGAGTTTCATTGTCTAGGGTCGATTCAAATCCAGTCCCTTTGTTACGCTTAACAAAGGCCAGGTCGGTCAAGCCTGGCCAGTCTTTTGTTCCCGTCGAACAAAAGGACTCTTCACCCAAGGCTATCTCTCCATTACCTATTGGTTCTCCACATGTACATGTTAGTAGGAAGAAATCTAAGAAACGACGTAGAGTGTCAATTTCTCCTTTACGGGTTAAAACTAGACATAGTTTTCCTAATGCTGAAAAATCTATGGAAGCCTGTTCGGTCCTACCATTAAGTGTTCAGGTTGCGGGCTTACGTTCATCAATCCCCGCAATTGTTGATACTTCACATCGTCGTTCACATACTGCTACACGACACTCAGCTTCACATCACCATTCACGCTCTCGTACACAACGCTCGGGTTCACCACCTCATCGTTTGTTGTCACCTGTTCGTGATTCTGTTACCTCGGTTCGACGATCTCGTTCTCCGATCCGTAGTTCTCGTCTCCCGATTCATTCTGGTACTGTTTTACGACGTTCCCGTTCACCGGTACGCCGTTCTCGTACGTCGATAGTTCATTCTCCTGATCCTACTCACCGTTTTCCTGGTGTTTCGGCTCCCTCTGATCAAGGTTACCATGTTCATTATCAACGAGCCCCTGTCCTTGATCATTTGGTGGATCCTGATTTATCGTCTTGTTCTCAGTCTCCGAGTTCGTCGAGTGAGTCGGATGATTCTTCTTCCTCTCAGACTAGTGCCAAAGTTACGTCGAAGATAGATCTTGCGCTTAATATGCAGGCGCTTTTAGCGTTAGTTCCGGATATGCCCGTGCCTTCGAAGGTTTCTTCTAGTGGTAAGTGCCGGACAGCTGCGGACTCTGCATTAGCTGTTTCCAAGCCGGTTGTGCCTCATACATGTGCCCCGTCACCAGCATGGGCAGATCATTTAGACAAATTTGATCGTCAATTACAAGATGACAATAAATTTAAGAAGCCTAGTCTCGGAGTTTCCTATCGTCTTCATGATAACGTGTTACCTGACAAGCCACCCAAGCGTGATCGAGATTTATCTCAGGTTTCTAAATCAGCTAAATGTACTCCACTTGAATTCAATACCAAAGTTGTGGAGAATATTCAAGAGATGTTATTGGCAATCCAACGTGCTTCCTCAATCACTGATTGGTTTTTGTTAGCGGCTTCTCGGATTGCCTTGGACCCGGAGTTGCACCAGGACGATGGATCGACTTCTTTGTCTGCGGGTCGTGTGGCTTATTTGCGGGGTTTCATTGAAACCCTAGTACAGGCTAATCATCAAGTTATTCAGGCCTCTTCTTATTCATACGTTTCGCTTCTCCAAGCGCAACGCAACGCCTTACTTAAGGCGGTCAAGCCGGACGTGTCCTTTATGGTTAAGGATTTTCTGCTTCATCAACCATTAGCTTCCAGCGCCATTTTCAACAATTCTATTGAGTCTGTTGTTCCGGTCATCCGCGAGGAACGTACTGCGCGTTTGATTGGGGCTGTTGCTCGGGGTGGTTCGTCGGATCGTCGTTCGAGGCGGGGCCGTAACTCCTCTTCCACCCAACAAGATGGCGGCGCTCGAGGGAGGTTTCGGGGTATTGACAAACCTCCGCGGCGTGGGCGCCGTTCCTTTCGTGGTAAATCAACCAAGAGGGGTGGTCGTTCCAGTAAATGACTATCGAGTTCCCGGATCAGATCAAGCCGACGTTTTGCAGCCTCCTCCTTTCCGGACGTTCAATCATCATGTTGTGGGCGGCCGCCTTCAATACTTCATAGACAATTGGCGTCTCATCACCGACGACACCTGGATTTTGAGAGTTTTGGAGCGCGGCTTCCTGTTCACTTTTCGTTCCCTCCCCAAACTTATCATTTGGCCACGCCCATCCCGCCTACCAGTCTCTGCGAGTCACGTGCAGACTCTTCTGTCGTCAGTCAACACGCTCATCGAGAAGGGAGCGGTCAGAGAATTACCGCCGACAGAGGACAGCTTTGGGTTTTACAGCCACGTGTTTCTGGTTCCCAAAAAAGACTCGCCCCAGATGCGGATGGTGATCGATCTAAAAGTGTTAAACAAGTTTCATCTCTCCCTCCCCCCTCATTTCAAGATGCCGACTGTTTCATCGATTCGGGCCCGTGTACATCTTCGGGATTGGCTGGCCTCAGTCGATCTGCAGGACGCGTATCTTCATGTTCCAATTCATCCTCGTCATCGCCGTTATCTCCGCTTCGTTGTCAACGAACGCCGTTTCGAATGGCAGGTTCTCCCATTCGGGGTCAACATAGCCCCTTGGCTGTTTACCCGCATTACCTCACCGGTCATGGCTTTTCTACACCTGCGGGGTATTCAGGTAGAGGTTTATATAGACGACATCCTCCTATGGGCAGCGGAAGAGTCCCGTCTCAACATGCAAGTCCAGTTCACACTTCTGGTCTTACGTCATCTAGGATTCATCCCTCATCCTCTCAAGTCAGAGTTGGTCCCGGCTCAAGTTCGCCGTTACATCGGCGCTGTGTTCGATACCCGACATCAACTAGTGTATCCTCCGGAGGATCGTTGGGACAAAATTCAGCTGGTAATCCGAAAGTTTTTGTCATCAACGTCACGGACACGTCAACAGTGGCAAAGTTTGGTAGGTTTGCTCACTTCCACTCAGGACCTAACTCATTACGGCCGACTTCAGGTGCGTCCACTACAGTATCATCTGTATCCTTACCTACAGACACCTTCCATAAACCCAGCGGTGCCGGTATTGACGTCTCTTCATCCATATCTGATCTGGTGGCAATCCCGGCTCAACGTCATGCAGGGCGTTCCATTCCGTTTTCCGACTCCGAGTTATCATCTGTACACCGATGCATCCGAGACCGGTTGGGGTGCCCATCTAGACGAATTAGTAGTATCCGGCAGATGGTCAACGTTGGATGCCAGTCTTCACATCAACCTTCTGGAGATGAAGGCTGTCATTTTGGCGGTGCAACATTGGAGTCATCGTCTCATGTACTCGTCTCTTCTCATTGCGACGGACAATTCCACAGTGATTGCTCACATCAACAAGTTGGGAACAACACGCTCGCTTCCAATGTTTCGCCTTGTGTGGGATCTCTACGAGTGGACTCGTCTTCATCACATCCATCTACACGCCCGCCATGTTCCGGGCCGGCTCAATGTCTTAGCGGACAGCTTATCACGTCCGGACACCGTACTTCAGACAGAGTGGCAACTTCATCCGGAGGTGTTCCAGCAGATCTCCATCATCTGGGAGTCGCCGCTGATCGATCTGTTTGCTACGAGAAACAACGCCCAATTGACCCTGTTTGTCAGTCCGATTCGGGATCCTCAAGCCTTCGACATCGACGCCCTGTCAATCAATTGGGACAACTTCCTGGCTTATGCATATCCACCGATCGCCCTAATTCTGGAAGTACTTCAGAAGATTTCCCGTCACGACTGCATCATTCTTCTCGTAGTCCCGTGGTGGCCTCGGCGACAGTGGTTTCCGGTATTGCTCCCGCTTCTCACCGCCCCGCCACGTCGTTTGCCAGTGTGGCCCGACCTGTTACGTCAACCCCACGGGTTATTTCATCACAACCCTCGGTGGCTCAACCTACACGTTTGCAGACTATCCAGAATGCACTCGCTGTCCAGGGATTTTCAGCAGAGGTTGCACGAACGATGGTTTCAGCCAATCGATCTTCCACATCGCAGCTCTATCAGGCGAAATGGGCCTATTTCGTCTCCTGGTGCCGAGGACATGATGCCGATCCCGACTCTGCCTCTGTTTCCCTAGTAGCTGACTTTCTCCTTCATCTTCATCGTGATAAGAAGTTTCAAATCAGCACCATTGAAGGGTATCGATCTGCTCTGGCTAGGGTTTTACGCCTGACTTCGGGTGTAGACATTAGTCTAAACGATAATATCTCTGCGCTCATTCGCGCCTTCGCGTTACAGTCTCGCTGTACGCGCCAACTGTTACCGAAATGGGATATTGGTGTGGTTCTGTGTGCTCTGATTCATCCACCCTTTGAACCTTTGGAATCCGCCTCTATTAAAGCTGTGTCTTATAAGACCGCCTTTCTGGCGGCGTTTGCTTTAGCGTCTAGAGTATCTGAACTTCATGCTCTTGAAAGATCTTCTATGACCTGGACGGCGGATTGGTCTCGTATTTCTTTTCGGCCCATTCCTGAATTTATTGCCAAAAATGAGTCTGTGCGTTCAGGTCCGTGCGCTCAACGATCGTACTCCATTCCGGCGTTGTCAGACTTTGTGCATGGGCTCGAAGACGACCTCCTCTTATGCCCGGTCCGGGCTCTTCGCCACTATCTTACTCGTACCGACTCCGCTCGCGGCTCTCGGCGCTTGTTATTTCTGTCGCTTCGCCCGTCGGCTTTGCGTGATATTACCAAAAATACCATCGCCGCGTGGTTGAAAAAAACCATAAAATGGTCTTATCAGTTGGCCATAGACGCTCCCCCTCTCTTGTCGAATGCTTCGTCTCATGAGATTCGCGCCATTGCTTCGTCATGGCCATTATGGAAGAATTTATCCCTCCATGACATTGTCCAATCTTGTGCCTGGACGACGAACTCCACGTTCACCAACTTCTATCTGAGAGATATGTCAGTCCAGGCAGAAGGGATATCCACGTTTGGGCCGTTAATAGCGGCCCAACACGTGGTCAACTAAATTCCAAAAAAAGGGGGGGGGGGCGGCAGTTTGAATCATCACAGCAAATCTGCAAATTGCTGTATCATCTCATCTCATTCATACTATTGGTCCACAATTGATTGATCTCATATGGAAGGAAGAAATAAGTCAGATGGAATACCTTGGATCCTCTAAAGAGATGTCAGACACTGTATCATCACCCTAAGATGTATGTTTCCATGGTGAGTGTGATCTTTACCTTAACTGCGGTTTTGATTGTGTCCTTCAGGTTGAATCTGACGTCCTTCTCAATGATCTCAGCGCCGTCTTTGCACTCAACTCCCTAAAATGATGGTTGGATGAAAGACGATTGTGGACTGAGAGTGGTGTGACTTGGCGATCACTAGGCCCGGAACAGACCCTGCCTCGACCGGTCTTAGGAACAGCCAAGATAATAAGTCATACCAAGTAGACTGTATATCCCAGGGTTGAGGTCCTCTCTTGGTATAAACGGCTTCCCGAGAAGTACCTATACACTGCGTTGCAGTACTCTCTCGGGGGGAAATTAATAATTTCCACACCACAAACACAGCTACATGGCTGTGAACAATCAAAAGATAAGTACATCAGTATCTTATTCACATGTTTAACCTTTTTATATTGATAATCAAGGTTTCATTTGCTGATTATGGATTGTTCATGCTATGCCCATGTTTTCTGTGTTATTCCAGCGGTCACTTAGCCTACTTTGATATACTACAAGTCCGAGGTTCCCACCTCCGTATGTTGGTACTGTGGCATTAATTAAAGCAGGTTTAAGACTTAGGTAGCAAACATCAAACATTTATAAACAATGTTTCTGTTTGTAACTAAGTCAAACCTGCTTTAATTTAATGTGCCCACCCTTCCGTCCCCTCGTACCGCGGCCTTGTTTCATTACTGGTCTCGGTCTGAGAAAGAGGATGAGAAATGAGGCTACAGTCGCCTATATAGTGACCACGCTGGATTTGAGTGGAGAGCTCTCCTAGGGGCGGACAACTCTTCTCCTAGGGGAGTTAACTTTTTCTTTTAAACTTCCGTTTTCTACGTTTGATTGTGCAATTAATAAGGGATTAATGGCATTAATTAAAGCAGGTTTGACTTAGTTACAAACAGAAACATTGTTTATAAATGTTTGATATTTGCTATATTTTTTTAAGGATTGAAGCTAGGGTCTCCAAATTCATATTACTTATGTAACTGGTGATTGGCTAGAAGCCTATCCCAGTTGACTGACCTTGACCTATATTTTCAAGGTCATATACGGTTTATTATGGTCTAACATGAAGAAATATATCCAGGGTTTCCAAATTGATACTATGTATGCACCTGGTGAAGGACCAGAGGTGTACTGAAGATGACTGACCGTGACCTATTTTATCCTTGACCTATTTTATCCAAGTCAGATTCTATTTAGTACAATATTCTATGAAAGATTATATCTACATTGTACAAATTGATATCACTTATGGCTGGACCTGAAGACTAATGAAGAATATCACTGACCTTGACCTATTTTTAAAAGGTCAAATTCTATATGTTAAGTTTAAGATCTCCAAATTCATGTTCCCTATGTGATTAGAATTGACTTGAAAAATTTTGAAGATGGCTGACCTTGATCTATATTTCCAAGATAAAATTACTTGATTGGATTATAAGCTTTTTAAGAGAGTATATTTAGAGCTAAGAATTCGGTCATGCTCTACCAGAACTTCCGGCCTTGGCAAAAGCTGAACTACGGTCAACCACTCTAGATCACATTTTTGTTATCTAGTTCTAAAAATACACTGATGATGTTATACAATGTATGATTGCTGGGTGTAGACAATAACTGATAGCCGAGGGGTATTGAAGCCCATGGGCTATTTTATTCCAAAGTATCAAGAAAATCCTTCCAGCAGTTCTCAAAAATCATGAAAACAAAAATTAGATGCGCGATTTGTGAGTTACTCTTTGACGTCATGACGCCGAGTCTGCATTTTATAACATTGGCTGATCAACATCATCGTAGCTCCAAAATAACATGGCAGATGTTGCTTATCCTCATCAATTCTGAACAGTCTTTCATGAAATACTAGAATAAAATAACTATTTTTTAGTTTATATACTCTGTAAAATATCACCGAAAACATCTTGGACATCTTCGATATTATCTGGACTTTACTATTTATCCGTGTATGGAACATTGGAAGAATTTTATTTTTTCTGTTTCACAGGCATTTTTTTTTTTTTTTTTTTTTTTTTTTTTTTTTAAAGATTGGAAATGATAATAAACTGGAGATATGAATTTCGACCCTTTCGTTCTGCTGCTAAACGAGTTTCCGCTCGTCTGACCCTGTCCATAATGTCAAAATATTATTGCCTCCATTGTTGAAGAAATAAAATCCGCCCATGAAACAAAAAGTAAAATTGGTACATGTATGGCCTAAAGGTTGTGAAAGCGCCAATTTAGTTTGCAAGGTGAATTCGATAGATTTGATGCATTCAGTCTTCTGTTCCTGTGATCATTAAACATGGTAGAGATGTTGAAATGTCTGATCAGCCCTGTAATATGAAAGGCATTTGCGATAAGATGACATGAGTTAGGGGAGCTAGCATAACATTGCTAGCATGATATATATTAAACATTTGTGTAATAATTTAATCAGTCTGTTACCTTGTATTTGTTATCCAGTCGCGTCCCCTAAGGCCCATCACAGATGTGGAACCTCAGGACCAAGCCAGGCGGAAAAGACGAGAGGCGCCGGAAGAGTCAAAAATATCAAAAAGACAGACTAAAGATGAGAAACGGAAAAGGATTGTCACATTGGTAAGTACACAAGTTTTTCATTGAACCACGTACATAAACTGTTCCATATAAAAAAAAAACTTATGTGGGATTTATGATTTTGTTTGATTCAAAACTGCTTGCACTTTTAGTTTAATTATTTTCTCTTGATTTGTGTTGTAGGACTGCGAGAAACAAACAGCGCGCTGTAAGAGGATCAGATGTGCAATTGAGTATCTGGGTCGAGAGGATGACGTATTCATCACAGTGAGGGCCAGGCTGTGGGAGAGCTCTTTCTTACAGGTGAAGTAACTAGTGCAATCACAGGAAGTGAAACTTTCCACCATAAAATCAAGGGATGATCAAATTTATTAGAACAGGAAGTTGGCAAAATGGTTCAAGATCGTGCATATAATACATTACTCCTTCATTATTTCAATGATTCTAGAGATCAAATTTATTGTAACAGTCGATTTTGTTCCCAAACTTAATTGGGGTGATTGAATTTTGATAGGGGAACTGAATTAAATTATTAGGGGATTACTGTAAGGGTTAGAGCTGAAAAGACTGTCCAAAGGACCTGTCGTGGTTTGGTGAGGTTTTGGCCCCCTGAGGCCCGGTTTGGATTGCCAACATGAAACCTCGCATACAAAAGAAATTTTTCAGTTAGCTTAGAGTATATCTTGTCATATGGTCTGAGTATCTTCCAGGCCATGGGCCTTACATTTATTTAATTAACTCAAGACGTGATTGATTGTTTTCTCAATGCATCAGATATATTTGTCCTCCGACGCCCGAAGGGCTAAAGGGGGACTATAGTATTGGGGTTCGTCCGTCCGTGTGTCCGTCCATCCATTCGTCCATCCATGCGTCCGTCCGACTTTGTTTCCGGACAATAACTTCTGAAAAGCTGAACAGATTCTTTTCAAATTTAGTTTGTGGGTACCCCGCCTCAAGATCTCGCTTGGGATTGTTTTTCGCACCGATCCACTTATAGGTGGCGCCACCTGGGGGCAAAGTTAAAATTTCGTTTCCGGACAATAACTTTCAAAAAACTGAACGGATTCTTTTCAAATTTGGTGGGTGTGTACCTCACATCAAGATCTCGCTTGGGATTGTTTTTCGCACTGATCCGCCTGTAGGTGGCACCACCTAGGGGCAAAGTTAAAATTTCCTTTCCGGACAATAACTTTAGAAAAACTGAATGAATTCTTTTCAAATTTGGTGTATGGGTACCTACAGTACAAGGCAGAAATAACTTGATCATAAACGCGAGTGAAAAAAATCATTTTCGCGACTATTATTTATTAATCGCAGCCGGAAAACTCGCCTAAATCGCGCAAAAACAAAAGCATAATCTCGACTGAAACGCGTCGACCGTACGCCGTAACTGCATGACGCGATCAGAACAAGTCGCGTGTTGTAAATACACGAGTTTCTTTGCTACTTGCCGATAGTCTCGTTTGTCAGCCTTGTATGCTCAGATAAATGCATGCGGGAGGATTTTTTTATGGACCGTGCTTTTTGAAGCAATATATTTGCATGTAGCTTGATTGATACCCCGCTAAATATATATATTTTCAGAAAGCCCATACTTTAATTAATCTGTCCTTCAAAATATCTGCCCTTTTGTTTCTACCTGTTAGAAAATAAAACAAACAAAAAAAACCTTTGATTTCGGCAACAATGAACATTACCTTGCGTCTACAGGGATTCATAGACGTCCGTTTTTACTACCGTTAAACGGTAGAAAAAAAATGTCAAAAACTGAATATAGACAGCAAAAAACTCAAAAGTGTATGTTTTGGACAAGAAATACTCAATGTTTTTGACGAAAACTCAATACTCGAAATGGTGCAAATTATTTCAGTGATGTGAAAATCATCGCCGATCCTTCGACAATTTGCGAGTTCTGCGAAACGTACACAAACGGAAGTGGCGGTTTTCACATGTTTTGCTGACGTAATGCGCTAACTAAACCTCGGAGACCTTTGTTCGATTATTTTTTGGGAGCCTCGAATACTCTCTGTAATGGTTCCCGACTGGCGCCGAAGGTATGAGTGTATTCTCCTTCGCTCGGCTGCTGGTGCACAGCTACCTACGTTAAACCCAACAGACGAAAACAGTCTATATGAAGGAATTGAATGCTAGCTGGCGGTCTGCATACGAAAAGTACACGAGGGTGAAAACGAAACCTGGGACATTTTGGATATCATTTAGCAGATGAATTTGATTCGGATTCGTTCATAATTAGAATGACAAACAATTTTCCCTAAGACAGAACATCGGGCAAAGTAGAATCAAGCGGTAGGAAGCGGTAGGAAATCGTTTCTGCAGAGACTTTGCGTGTATGATACCCGTCATGAACAACAACAACAACGCGGTCTAGCACTTTACGTTGAGAACATGCATTTCTTCAGAAGTCGGTTTATTTGAGGTCTAGATTTTAACTTTAACGGCATTGCATTTCTTGTTTATGTCCGTGAGTCTTCAATTTTTGTTGGTAATTTT
>JAVTVY010034848.1:0-144533 GCA_036873755.1 Hanleya hanleyi | reverse complement strand
CATACTCAGTCCATCAGATGCTCCTTCACCTAAGCTTCAATTTGATACCTCACTCGACCCTCTACCTGCAAAAAATTTTTTTTAGCTCCTTCAGGAGTGTATAAATACACTCTTTTTTTAATTTGGAGGTAGTGGGTCGAGAGAGGTATCAAATTAAAGCTTAGGTGAAGGAGCATGTGATGGACTGAGTATGGGGTTGAATTAGAGTGATTCTGCGCATGCGCGGCCCCCAAAGGTATGAAAATAGACGTTTTGGCATCTAGGGAAGCCTCTAATGGACCGATGGGATGGAGTGCGGTATCAAAGTGAAGCATTCATGAAGGGCGATGTAATGGACTGGGTGTGAGGTTGACATATCGGTCTTGTGCATAATTTAAAGAATGAACACTAACAAGCATTTTTTTTTTTAATTTTATACTATTTTTTATTAACACAAATAGAATGAACGTGTTCACAAGGGTATTGAATTTTTATACAATTATATCTGAGTATTGAATTTTTAAATACAATTAACAGTAAAAAAACTCTGAATTTTTAAATAGTTCTGCATTTAATACAATTAACAGTAAAAAAATAACCTGTGAATTTTAAATACAATTATACGCTCTCAAGCCACTTCAATGAATGTGTATGGTAAAATGTTCTGTTCAACACTAGTTCTGTTCAATAATTCTTCAACAAGACTTGTTTGAATTCATCATCATCTTTCCGTCCTTGATGCACATAAATGTACGTGATAATGTCCTCACGTGGAATTTTGGGAGGACAGGCCGCTTCAACTCCCAGGGCTATTTGCGGCTCCGTCACGGCCTCCAGTGCTTCAGTGATCATTGCGTATGAAGGTACTCGAGTGTCCTGTGGAATTTGAGGTCTGATCAGATGGAGGACTGTGTCGATGTATTTCAGGTAAATATAGTGAGACACCTGGTAGGTCAGAGCTGAACGAATGGAACTTGCGAGACTCTGCAACTTCCGCCACGCTGTTAATTTCAAAGTGACACCCTGAGGACAGGCAACAAGCTCTTGGGTATCTAACCGTTTTCGCCACTTACGGATGTGGACGAGGAGCTGGTCATTGAAATAAGCACAGCTCACAAAGATGTCGTCACCCACATGAAATTTCGCTTCATCACTCCCCTGGTCACGAATCACCGCATCGATGGCGTATTCAAGGGTCTCCAGTTTTTGCCAGTTGTCTAAGGTCATGGCAATATGCTTACCGGGTCTGTCGTGAAAGCCCGCCGCATTAAAATGCACTTCCTCTTCTGTTTCGATCTGACCCCCACCTTAGAGAACGACCATCAGCTGGCCCTGACCAAGCAAGGCAATTTACGGTTGGAAATCCACTTTGCACGAGCCCTGGCGACCACCGTCAATGTGATCTGCTACGCCGAGCTTGACAACATCATTCAAGTGGACAAGGCGCGCAACGTCCTGTGTGACTTCTCCACCTAACATGGATACAGACCAGATAACCACCGTGCTGGAGAATGACCCAGAGACACGTATGGTCTTTCAAGGGGTGTTCGCCCGAGATGTGTTTCCATTAGACCGTATGTATCCGGCTGCTTACGTTCTCAACACGGACCCGATGGATCGACCCGGTGAACACTGGGTGGCCGTGTACTTGACAGAAGAGCAGGGGGAATACTTTGACCCGTACGGTCTGCCACCCCTCCATCCCGATTTAACAGACTTCATGAATCAAGGCACAGAGACGTGGTGTTGGAACAGTCAAACGTTGCAAAGCCTGACCAGTGGCGTGTGCGGACAATATTGCTTGTTTTACCTGTACCATCGATGCCGAGGAAGAACCTTATCTACTATCGTACAGATGTTTGACGAGTACTCCCAGGCCGAGGACCGCGATGTACTCGTCTATGACTGGGCCGCCCATCATTTCAATGTACAAGCCCCGTTCTGGGCTTAAGTTAATGACAAGCCCCTTGTTCTGGGCTTAAGTTAATGACAAGCCCCTTGTTCTGGGCTTAAGTTTACAAGCCCCTTGTTCTGGGCTTCAATGTACAAGCCCCTTGTTCTGGGCTTCAGTTAATTACAAGCCCCTTGTTCTGGGCTTGAGTTTTCACGTGGTTGTTCTCACGTTGTTGTTGTTCATTGAATAAAAAAAAAATGAGATCTCACCAAAAAACCCTGTCTTGTGTGTTTTATTCCTAATGCATCAATGCCCAATGTGAAGATTCAGTCAAACTGAAATCAGTGGTGTAGGATGGGGCCAAAATGTAACCCATCAAGTTTAGAATGCAAGAGCACTATAGTAAAAAATAGAGAGCCAACGAAATCAGCCTACAGACCAAGTACGTGTTTTTGGTCTAGGTTTGGAGCGGGCATTTCATTGAGGTACGTGTATACGGTGAGTGAAGAGACTCGTCCAACACGTATAGATTATGACTATAAGTTCTATGAGCATAATGCATGAAAGTGGCTTGAACACCGTATTAGCCAATCAGTGGCCTAGAATGGAGCCAAAGGTAACCCATCCATGTCCAGAAAAACATTACCCGGGTGTACAAGAACCCAGATGTAGGCGCGGACGTCAGCGAAAGCACACCGTGAATACCCCAATTCCCTTGGCTGATTGTTCGATCGCTGATTGGTTCTTTTTCTCGACCGCTGATTGGCTCTTTTTCTCGACCGCTGATTGGTCCAAATGGAACTGCCCATCTTTCCCAGGTTCATCTAGAATCCCCTAGAATCTAGAATTTTTTATTGTGCTCAAGCTCTGACTATAGCGATGCCGCAACATTGTCTCACTGGACATTGGACCGTCTGACCTGGAGGTGACCCTTTGACCTTTTGACCCGCGTCCGCGCGCGCACTGCCGGGGATGACGCGCACTTCCGGAGAACTCGCGCGCGCGCTCGCGCTGCGGGGCGCTGGGGCGGGGCGCTGGGGCGGGGCGGAAAAACCCACCGGCGATTGAACATACGGACGTCTAAGAGGAAACATTAGGAACTCTTCTATGTTTGGATGTAGTTTTTAGTGAAAAACCCGGAAGTGACGTCATACAGGGTCCAGTTTTCGACACTCAGTGACCACATCCGACAAAATGGCCAGTTTTCGACACCGGATGTGCCGCCATCTTGAACATACGTGCCGCCATCTTGGATATGTCCCATAATGCACCGGATCAAAATACTCGCTTCTGATTGACGAGAGCTCTGGGACGGATTTGAAATACTCGCTTCTGATTGGACGAGACCTCCGTATTGCATCTGCGCATGCGCAGAATGATATTCCTACCGCACACCCATCCCATCAGATGCCCCTTCACGAATGCTTCACTTAGATACCTCACTCCACCCCATTGGTGCATTAGGGGCTCCCCTACATCCCAACACGGCTATTTTCATACACTTGGGCCACCGCGCATGCGCAGAATGCCGATAGTTCAACCCCACACCCAGCCCATCAGATGCCCCTTCACATAAGCTTCACTTTGATACCTCACTCGACCCCATTGGTCCATTAGGGGCTCCCTAGCTCCCAACACGGCTATTTTCATACCCTTGGGCCACCGCGCATGCGCAGAATGCCGATAGTTCAGCCCCATATCCAGCCCATCAGATGCCCCTTCACGAATGCTTCACTTTGATACCTCACTCGACCCCATTGGACCATTAGGGGCTCCCCTAGCTCCAAAACGTCTATTTCCATACCCTTGGGTCACCACGCATGCGCAGAATGCCGATATTTCAACCCCACGCCCAGTCCATCAGATGCCCCTTCACGAATGCTTCACTTTGATACCTCATACGACTCCATTGGCCCATTAGGGACTCCCCTAGCTCCAAAACCGCTATTTCCATACCCTTGGGCCACCGCGCATGCGCAGAATGCCGATATTTCAACCCCACACCCAGCCCATCAGATGCCCCTTCACGAATGCTTCACATCGATACCTCACTCGACCCCACTGGACCAGTAGTCAATCTCCTAGCTCCAAAAAGGCTATTTTCATACCCTTTGGCCTACGCGCATGCGCAGAATGCCGATAGTTCAACCCCGCGCCCAGCCCATCAGATGCCCCTTCACCTAACCTTCAATTTGATACCTCACTCGACCCCATCGGACCCTTAGGGGCTCCCCTAGCTCCAAAAAGGCTATTTTCATACCCTTCGGCCGCCGCGCATGCGCAGAATGACGATATTTCAACCCCACACCTAGCCCATTAGATGCTCCTTCACCTAACCTTCACTTTGATACCTCACTCGACCCCATCGGACCATTTTATCTAGGGACTACTTTTTCTCCGCGGAAGCTTTTTCCCGAGACCGAATCACCGCCAAAACCACGGCCAAACCGCATCACCGCGCATGAATACATTTTTTTTATTTTTTTTTGCCGGAACTTTTTTTTTGCCCGAACATGCCGTCCACCTCCCACACACTAAAACCGGCCGCCATCTTATCCCACCTCCCACACAACACACTAAAACAGGCCGCCATCTTGTCCCACCTCCCACACAACACACAAATACGGGCCGCCATCTTGTCCCACCTCCCACACAACACACTAAAACGGACCGCCATCTTGTCCCACCTCCCACACCACACTAAAACAGGCTGCCATCTTGTCCCACCTCCCACACAACACACTAAAACTCGCCGCCATCTTGTCCCACCTCCCACACGACACTAAAACCGGCCGCCATCTTGTCCCACCTCCCACACAACACACAAAAACACACAAATACGGCCCGCCATCTTGTCCCACCTCCCACACAACACACTAAAACCAACCGCCATCTTGTCCCACCTCCCACACGACACTAAAACAGGCCGCCATCTTGTCCCACCTCCCACACGACACTAAAACCGGCCGCCATCTTGTCCCACCTCCCACACGACACTAAAACCAGCCGTCATCTTGTCCCACCTCCCACAGTCCCTCACGCGCACATCCACAATTATGACGTCACCACCAAGCGCAGTCAAACTACATTCTCGCATTTGATTGGTCAATATTTCACAATTGACCTCTATGACCTCTACATCCACAAAGTTCCCCCTTAAATTTTACCCGGGGGAACAAATAAGTAGGTCAATGAGCGTTTAAATGCATGCTGTATAGGGTGCACTCCACACTAGGCCACGGTTTCGCACAAATGGCCCCTCCCTAATTTTATAATAATGAAGGACGCCCGAATATGACAGCATGGTAATTCTTCTTACCTTTCTACTAGCTGATATCTATAGTATCACCCTGCTGCACGTAATCATTTCTCCAAACGAAGATATAACAATTGCTTGTTGATCGCACCCACTCGCCACTACAGAGTTAATCGTGTCCGGAATTGAATATCTGGCGGGTCAAAATCCGCACTTTTTCGGGAAGCGAAAATGATGATTCCTTTATGGCGATAAAATTTTACAAAAAACGAGTAGGTCGACCCCCTGTTTTTTTCGCCATTTTAAATTGTTCTTTGGACGGGAAACACTTTAACATACATAAAAAGAAAATCATTTCATACGTTTTCTCTGGGTTGCGGGTAGAATTTGACACATTTTCATATATTTTATGGAGTTTTCCAGAAAAGTTGAAGAAAGTTTAAGGAGGATTGTACGTATTTTCTATTCAATTTCAATAGCTCACAAGTCTTCTGAAATAATGGCACGGGTGTGCCCATTTAGAAAATATATACTTTTACAGGGTTTTTGTTAAAGATTTTACATCAATTTGGGGCCGAAGATTCGAACCCATGCCTGTTTTTAGCCGCACATCATTTAGGTGTGGAATGCACCCATACTACTTACGGTAACTTTGTATGGAAATGAATGAATGGCGTTTGACAGAAGTACAAACTACAGGAACCAAGGGAGGTAACTTTTGTATGGGAAATCGCCTTCTTCGCGAGGGGACCGTCGTGGATTAATGTCGGAATGCATGAGCGTCGGTTCCCTTTTACGTGCATTTCGTCCCCTTTAATCATGTTTTGGGTCAGTTGTATATCCAGTTCACCGATTCTCTCTTGCAGGAAACTAGCCTATATTTTTGTATACTACGTTTTGTTTTTCAATTTGGTGTTAATGCTGTTGTATGGAATATGGAATAGGTCTTTGGAATATGGACGCGGAGATTCTTTAATGGACGACGGCTGAATAATGAATGACGGAGCAGACGCTTGTAAGTTGAATCTTCATTCGTTGGAGGATCGGCTTTATCTCATGGTGTCCTCCTATTGTCATGATAAATAGAGATAAGAATGGAAACTTAAGGATAATATTGTTTTACCCAGTTCTCGTGGTTTATGTACTTTTCATGAAGACCGTGCCGTATATTTCCCGTTTTGCGCGCACACAATTGCTTCACATAATCCGTTGACATATTGAAATAAGAAAACTCACCATGAAGTATTCACCTGTGATGACGTGTCGTGATCAGTGGATCCACTCTCTATCCTCAGATGTCAAATAATTTGTGATATCACTTCGTCGGCCAATAGGGTGTTCCCTTCCCGTATTGTAATAGCTACCCAGGAGAAAGAACTTCAGGGAGTGAGGACTTTTGTGACTCTGATACGCGAACAACTGCTGTTATTTTTGATATCCAAAAGGCGGTTTTTGCATAGCTCTTCTACAACACCGATGTTTGACTGTATCTAAGACACCGTACTATTGAAGTCCCTCCACTACGTTAGTCACGTGTTTCCGTTTGCAGGTAATTTGGTTGTATTTGTCTCCTTACAAAATAAGTCAACATGAAAATATTTCATATGAAACTCTTCCAGAATTTCCATGTATTATTATTAAACTTTGTTGGCTTTATTTTCAACTTCAGCTGTAGAACTCCTGGAGGTATATTTAAAATCGCCCCGGATAGACCCTCAATAATCATTAATTTTGCAGATGGCGCGGTAGTCATACACTGTCAGTATGGAAACCGCTTCCACACGGATAATATAAAAACTGCATAGAATATAGAACGCCAGAGGTAATTAGAAAGAAACAATGAATAATTGATCGTGTAGACATTGTAACATCCAAGATGTCTCAGTCGCTAGTATATTAGTGATTCGGCTCCGTTATTAACCTTAATGGCGTGCACTTCCTCTTCTATTCAGAGAAAATGTGTTATTATGTGGTCACACATGGTTACATGAGGCCATAACGTTTAGTTTTACGAAATAAACGGAAGTTGAAATGCCATTCACCTTGCATCGATAAACAGCCAATTTCAATTTTAATTTATAGCGAAATGTGTTCTGAGAGAGCAATGTTGATTGGTTGACGCTCACTAGCAATACAGCATGATCGTTTTGTTCCTGATTGGTTGCCCACCGAATTGTTCGCCTGGTAGCCTGGGTCTTGATACACGTCATCAGATAATGATTACCGAATAGGGGGCGGCCTCTGCTATAGATGATTGGATTTAGTGGATGCGTATTATTAGACTGTTAGAAAATGCGCCGATTTTAACGTTCATGGAGATTTGGAGTATGTGTTTGGATTATATGTAAGGCGTCATTTACCTATGGTATTCTTCCCAGTGCCATCCATACACACTGTGGAGTGCGCGAAATCCACCTCAGATTTACTAACTTTACATGTAAAGAAACAACTTATTCCCCAAGATATTAAAAAATTTCCCAATCGTATTTTATTGACCACCTAATGGCCACTTCTCGCCACCTTTATAATAGTTAGAACCAGAGCATTTTCTATTTGTCTTTAAGTGAACCATTCGCACGTGTCGTGTTCGATCTGCTGGTGATAATTCGGTAAGACCTTCGCGTTCAAGGTTGGTATTACGGAGCTATACGAAATTTGATCGTTTGTGGAACTTTCACTCCCTCACTTTGGATATATTTTAGTGCGATATAAGAAGATCGCGCAAACTCATGTGTCAGTATAGAATGTGAAAAGTTCCTTCTGGAATAGCAAGCGTCAGATCCGACAATAAGTATTCATCCGTCGTCCACAAAAGCATTTACGTGACAATAATCGAAAGACCAATTTCGTATGACATTTAGCACCAACTCCAAATAAAAACACAAAATGTTGTCACACACGAGGAAAGCGATCAAAAGTTTGCAATGATGCCTGATGATGTTCTATACATAAAATCCCAATCACTGGTCATTATTCGTTATCCAAATGAATTTCCAGGTAGTTATTCAGAGTATGTATCTTAGTCACGCTGTGATTGAGTTAAGCTGAATTGGACACCAGTTACGAACGTAGTGTCAGAGATCTTGCACGCTACGATCGTATTTTGCCGTCAGTGTACGATATTTATCACAGAATTTGAGAAACTTTGAATGGAGGCGTTTTGTGGTTTCTGCAATAATATTCTGTGACGTTGATTAACATCGTCACAGTTTGCATATGATCTGGCTTCCTATGCCGCCACAAATTATGATGTAGTCCCCAGGTCAACTGATCTCCGGATTAATTTTTATCGAATTGGATTGAAATTTAATTTGGTGCGGGATGGTGAATATACCAACAAAAAATATGTTCGACTTAAATTGCGACTTATCCATTTAATATGATCGCTATATGACCGCGGGGCTTCCTTGATAATTTCCAGATTTTCCGTTTCATTTCTTTGCCTGGATTGTTTCCCACATAATTTTCTCAATGACCAAGTGTGATGAATATCTTTTAGTTGTCCATTTCTGAACCTCAAAGTTGTCTCGCACGATCTATTGTTTTGAATTCTTGGTTCCGTCCTGGCTATGTGACATATTCATAGCGCATGAATTGCTGTTCTTAAGTTAGTAGACCACGTTCATTTTCAAACGTCAGAATGTGCTTAAACTTTCAGTAATAAATCTTTAGGCTAAGATAAGACAACTTGTGAAATAAAAACAGGGGGTCACCATATTATTTGTAGAAATATTGCGTTATTTGTGTGTGCATCCAGTCATTGGATCAATAGGAAAAAGAGCCCATTTTTATGTTTAAGCTCATTGGACAGATTTCACAAAGTCAAATGTTCATTAATTTACCACATGAAACAGGCTTTACATAATTCGTGCGAAATATGATATAAAAATGGGGGTCACCACACTTTTTTCCAATGGCAGCAATTTATCCGACAAATGGAACAATTAACGCCCTTATCCACAAGGGGTAGGAATGGGGAATCGGAGTGCAGTTGCGCAAATATTCTTAGGGGTTATCTCCAAGGCATGTGTAAGGCTACCATTTTGCTGGAATTGAGCTGGTATGAATTCAACTATCTAGCCTGAGAAACACCCTTCGCCGCTCTACCACCGAATATGGCAGGCCCATTTTGTAGCGGCTATCAATTAGTATATGTAGATGGTTCTGCTGTGGCAGATATAAATATGTTGTTTTCTGTGAGGTGTCAGGGTTCTATTGTTAGAAAATTCAGCCTGTTCTGAATAATTCCAAAAATCCCCATGATAAAGTTCCATAGACTCTATAATCTGTCATCTACTCCCTCAAAAAAGATATAAATAATATATGCTGAAAGTGCTATTTATTGTATACTCAGAAAATTTTCAAGGCATTGAATCTCATCAGTCTCGAGGAGCAGGGCCGTAAAGTAGTGCATAATACTTGATTCTGAGGGGAAAACAACTACTATTGTTCTCTGTGAACACATGAAGATAAACGATAACCAGAACTAGATTTGGTCTACTACTACATATTGGAACAGCGAGTATGCTCTATCAAGATGGTTCTGGTTATCATTTATCTGCATATGTTTATAAAAAGAAATATGAGATGTTTTCGCCTCAAAATTGGCGATTTTGCACGAATGCACTACTTCACGGCCTTGTTATTCGAGAATGATGAGACTCAGTGTCTTGAAGCTTTTGGGGGTTTACAATATAATATTTTACTCCATGCCAACTGAACAATTGCTTGTATATGTAATATTTTATTTTTGGCACTTCTACCGCACCTGTTCTGGGGCCATTTACCCATCTAAACATACATGGTTCTTTGGCACCGGGGCTATCTAAATCCCGTGCGACCTAACATTACTCAAATGCAATCCATCGTTTAATCAATTGCTTGCTAGCTGGATGAAACAACAAGTGTTGGCAAATCAAGCCACTTTGTAAACACAGACAGGATCACGTGGACCAATAAATTAAAAATTTTATAGAAACAGTATTCAAACAAAGCAACATACATGGGCGTCGCTAGGATTTTTCAAAGGGGGGTCGATTATCATAGGACTCTAGGCGAGGGTCCAGGAGCCGCCTAGGCCCCGGAAGCTCCGGGGTCCTAGATCGCTGGAGATGCGTTTTAAGCGTTTTCCCGGAATTAAATCTGAACATAATGTATGCAGATTTAGGGTTATATTATACAGCTCTGGGACCTTAGATGGCCTGAGATGCATTCTGAGCGATTTTCAACAATTAAGCTAACACAATAATGAAGACACAATAATAATGCTTTGGGCCGATATACCTCGTAGGCTAACCCAGTGACGTCGGAACGTAATTGAAAGTGGGGGCCCCCTATCACAGCCCAACAGGCGGGGGTCCAGGGGCCGCCTAGGCCCCGGAAGCTCCGGGGTCCTAGATTGCCGGAGATGCGCTCTGAACGTTTTTCCGGAAATAAAACTGATCATACTGCATGCACATTTATGATTCTATTGTCACGATTTTTTTTTCGCAATTATACGCATGCATCGATATTGAAAACATCGCACCTCATACCTTCATCCATTTGACGTTCTAGTTATATTTAAAACATACAAAACGATGACTTATAGTTCTTGGAAAGGAAACCAATATGCCTTCAGATACGATTCATTCACACAAAGGTAAAACAAGGAAATCCTCACAGCCCAACAGGCGAGGGTCCACGAGCCGTTTAGGCCCCGGAAGCTCCGAAGTTCCAGATCTCCAGAGACACGTTCTAAGCGTTTTCCCAGAAATAAATTCGAACGTAATGTATGCAGATTTATGGTTCTATATTTTCACGTATGTTTCGCATTTATAAGCACTCCTCGAAATTGAAAAAAAATCATACTTCATGCCTGAATCCATTTGACTTTTTAGTTATATTTATCACATAAAAAAAACAAGATGATCTTTACATCATGGAACATTAGAACCAATATGATAGCGATTCATTTACACAAAGCTAAAATGAGCGATCCTCACAGCTTGACAGGCGAGGTTGCCGGAGATGCGTTTTACCCGTTTTCCCGGAAACAAATCTGAACACAATGTATATAGATTTATGGTTCTATTTTCACATTTGTTTCGTATAAACCCGCATCGATATTGAAGAATATGCCGGACACCACTACACGTCCTGGCACTCTATCTGTAATTTTTATGTGGGGACATGGTCAGTTAGGGATGCTGAAAAGTGGGTGGCCAAAAGATATTCGGGCCCACCTAAATCAAAAGTGGGGGGGGGGGGGAGTCATGGCCCTCCGCTTCCGACGCCACTGTAACCATGCATGTTAAAATGATTAAAACTAAACATCATCATATCACTTTCCGATCCATTTGTCATTTCATGACTGTCGTGGTAAACCCATTGTTGAGCTACTGGAACGGAGGATGCTTACGAGCCTAGAAACGGGCATTTTTTATTCCTTTCTTTTCCCTTTTGCTTTTTTTGTTTTGTTTTTGTTTTCTTTGTTTTTCTTCTGTTTTTTTGGCGCGTCCAAGGGGGGGTCGTTCGCACCTGACGACCCCCCCCTAACGACGCCCCTGACATACCCAGACACGGACCATTTTAAAATTTTAAAACGTATTGTATGTTGGGATGATTCCCATAAGTCTGGGATTTCCGGGCTACAAAAATATCACAGGACCATCTCAAGCAAGTTGTATATACCCGTATAGCCAACACCAATCAATGTCGAATAGAAGTGGCACAATTTGGCGTCAATGTCGTTATTCCTTACGTTGCGTGGCTTCGCTGTAGTATACGCTCTGTAGCCAATAGATAAGATACCTGGAAGCTCTGTATTGCGCGGATTTAACTATCTAGACATAGGGAGATTACGTCTGCGTAACTGAATCAACGTAAGCGACCTAACTTTTGCAGTGGTATCGGAGACACGACGCTTATTATCCGCTGTTTGCAGAGTAGCTCATTATAGGACCTCGGAGAATACTGGCAAAGATATCGCCCGAGTATTTCATAGCACTACTTTATGGTATCTCTTCGAACATAGCATCTTGGTTCACCTATATTGGTGACAACATGAGCGCTATATTCAAAAGAAGGCTTTCTCTTTCATATTATATATATATCTTTAATTATAATATTTTCTACACAGAATACCATCTCCAGCCTCCGTACATACTCCAGGCAAATCTTCACAAAAGGAGAATTGTCTATTGTACCAAGGAAACACGTGACCGTCTTGAGGCTCGCCGAGAGGCTCGTCGAGATTGAGATACACCTGGCACTAGTTTATCTGTGGTCTTCAATGACAGTGTTCTTGCATCTTTGTCGCCCTTCGTTTCCTTCAGCTTCTCGTTTCTCTCAGTGAGCATCTTTTTGATGATTCCACGTAGTTCCTTCAAAGAAGCGTCTTCAGGTTTTCTGCGAAGCCTTGCGATCCGGTTTCGTTCCGCTACTATCTTGTTGAATTTGCGATGACCGGCCATCATTTCTCTGAATAGAAACCCAATGTAATCACCTATTAATTGGACATCGTGGACTGATCGACGAATATAAAAATTCCCAAATTTAAATTAGATTAACGATTTGTAATACTTTGATCAAAACACGTATATGTTGATGATAGTGTTCATTTCATGCTGAAATCAGAAATTTCCTTTAGGTAGGTTTTATGAATGATACCTATTATTACTTTATACTGATAAAATTGACCTACTCAATAGTTTTAATATAATGACCAACTTAAATTCTGAGGCAAACATCTTGAATGTATCCAAATGGAGCGATATGCAGGCGGTGGAAAAATTTGACGTCTGGTGATTAAAGGCAACCATAGGACTCCACAGGAAAGATTCCCTCGGAACCTCACATTCAGATCCAATAATACCGTGGATTCTCGGACGTACCCTTGGTATCTCAGCCGAGCTTTTATTGCAGATGTTCATGTAGAGATAATGTACTATCCACTAGCACCGGCTTACGCGAAATTAGATACCCTAGCTCGGGAGCTGTGATGACAGATCAGCTGTCACTCTTGAGTAGGGAGGCCTAAATACTCAGAATGATCCTAATTTGATACATATTTCGATATTATCAAACAATACTGACTGAAGATCAATTTGTCCATCCTTGTCTATATCCATTGTCTTCATCAGTGTTTCTAATCCGTGTTCCGTCAATGGTATGTTAGAATTCTGCAAAAGATCATAGACATATTGACAATATTAATCTCTGGGGTGAATAGATTCTTTAATAGAATACTTGATTGCGTACTTCCCTAAATATGGTTTTAAGTGTTCTGCCTACACTAAGAAACATTCTATTCTATATTTTTCCTAACTAAAAAAGGGCCGTAAGATATTTCATGATTTATCGAGGAAAACAAACTGAAGAAAATAATTCTTTAATGCAGCATGTCGTCAGAGAAACTTCCTTAGGATTTTATTTTAAATGTTCCTATATGTTGAGTGAACTTTTAATCCATTTTTCGCGAAACGTCGTGACGCAATGGGACTTCCTTAGCTCTAATACGAACTCGTCAAACCTAACATTAACCACCGGCACCCGCAGAGTCAGTAAAGTTGCAATTCATTTCTTTAGAGTATCTATACCCTTAAATGAGAATTGAATTGAATATAATGGAAGTATCACTCAGCTGCTTAAAGAGATAATTGTTTAACAGGTTTCGATAGGTTTGGATAGAGAGCTCGTATGTTTCAAACTTCAAATCCTCATCAAACAAGGGTACACGAGAAGCGTCTATATTGAGGCTCATTACAATTAATGATTTGATTATCATAACCTGCTCGCCAGGAAAGGGGACGAACGGGCGGATTTAATTTTTATTTTTTCTATTTTTACGTTGGTATAAGTTATTTTATACGAAATGTGAGTTGAAACAAGCTGACGGATGAACTGTTAATTCTGTTAAGTTAACTATTAAGTTAGCCTAATTCTTACCACAAACCCATCTCTCAACTCTGCCGTGCTTATATAACCATTGTGATCGGTGTCGAAGTAGTGGAACATATCAACCAGCCGTAGACTGTCCGCCTTCATGTATTCATACAACACCAGGAGGGGATCGAATCGTTCTATGCCCATCGAATTGGACACTTGGCCTGCTTTGGACTCATCTTGTCTATATAATGGACCGTGATGAATGGAGATAATTCTCTTTTCTTGGAGACGTTCCATGGCCTTCAAAAATTTGTCATCAACGGGGACATCCTAGAAAAATCAATGGAAGAGTGTAAGATATGCTCCACATATTCCAAAGCTGAGGCCGTAGAGAACAAATGGGGCACGACCCATTCTACCATGTCTATGGTCACAATACCGTTGGATTAGCAAACCCAAGAAGCAATTAACTGTCAACGCATAAACCCTACCAGGGACAAAATGGCCACTCCACCAAACTTCAAAATGTTGAGAGCTGATACTCCGTGACTTTGTAGTTTATCATATTAAGGTCATTTTGAGCCTATTTACAGAACCCTCCAAGCAAAGGATCATGGGAAAGTCAAAATGGCGGCAATGTGGGGTAAAAAATATTGTTTCCGTCATTTTTCTTCACAATTTCTCCTTTACTGCGAGGAAAAGTGGGTAAACTATTTTATGTCACGTCATATTATTATTTGCTAATTTATCATGCAGTTTTTTGCGAAAAAAAACACATAACCAAAAAAGCGAAAAATCTGACGTCACTGTGACACTATCACAGCGGCCATCCTGGACTTTTGACATTTTTTTAAAATTTTATGGTAAGTTTCAGCCCTTTAGCTCAATGTGTAGGAAAATATTTTATCCCCCCCCCCCCCCCGTCCCGCTCCTCCCCCCCCAGGCCCGGACAGGTCCCAAATTGCTCAGGCCAGAAAAGGTTAAAAGAATCGATCGGACAATTCCGTCGCTTCTTCATCCAGTCTCAGCGTTTTATCCCGCTCCGTGGTATTGCTACACTGCTATTTGTATCCATCCCACTACCTTCGTCAACAAACAGTCAACTGTCAGGTGTACCTACATTTGTAAGGACAATGCTACTATAACATAAGAGAAACGTATATTTCTCGCATACTCCGTTATTTTTAGCCCGTCGTCGATCACTGTGGTCCTGATCAGGAATATTATACTAATGAAATATACAACTTTATGACTTGAGATCCTCTTCAGCAGGCAATTTAGTTACACACTCTTTGAAAACTGTTGGATCCCATGTTCATTCTTCAGCAAAATCTTACCAGTAAAATGTCCTCCCTATTTTAAAATCACCTTCTTTATTGATAGGTAGATACTCTTCTCTGTTTTCGAATAAGACTTTACAATAAACATTAGCCATAGGTCAGTCAGCCCGACAGGCAATTTGATCCACCCCAAGTGCCAAATCGCCGCTTGAACTGGCCAAATCCTCTGCATTGCCTGGTATCCAGGGGGATGGAATCACAGATATTTGGTGCAAGATATGTAAAACTATCATGACCACACTCTTTACTGCGAGAAAAAAAACCCATGGTAGACGGGCAAGTTCGAAGATGAGACATTTGGTTCAACCTTAATGAGATCAGTCAGATATATCGGTGAAATTTCATTAATAATCTTGTACACTTGAATGGCAATGGAATGCAACATTGAGCAAGCATTCTGCGATTCATGGACTTTCCAGAAGGCGCCAGTGGAGAAAACCATATACAATGTAAAATATCAAGAATCGTGCTGAAAGAAAGTTCGTACCGATAGATCGAGCTCTTCTAGCCTACATCGCTCAGAGAATATCAGTGCTTCGACAATAGTGATAGCACCTTCAGTGGTTAAAGGGTTGTTTCCGATCTGAAATGATACAAATACAATTCAATGGTGATACAAACACAATTCAATAATGATACAAATACAAATCAATAATGATACAAATACAATTCAATGTGTGAAATGTAGATCGTAATACTTTGAATCATTTAATTCGCCGCCTGACAAATTAAGTTACCGCAATAATAATCTAATCAGAACCATATCGTCTGAACATCAGAACAACTGCAAACAGAAGACGAATAAGTTAACATAAAGTATAACTGGGTTGATCATTCGGACATTTACCAGACATTGGTATTAGTTAGGTGGCTTAGTGAAATTATCATCACATGCCGGCAAAAAGTGTCGTTTTGTCACTGAAGCGTCATCTGGCACCATACTTTCGAAAAATTCTCGGTTGCAAAAGAAAAACCAAAACAATAATAATAATAAAGTACGACGTGAACATCAATACATTTGCTGTTCTTAGGTTATTTTTCCATAAGCAAACCTGAGAAAATTGGCTTTTTGACCCTTTTCTATAACGTTATTCTCAATAACTTTTGAACGTTTGAATATTGGGTCTTCAAACTTTGCAGTCTACAAGACAGTAGTATTGACCTTATTGTGGGTCCATTCATTAAATTATTGCAATGTGAGACGGTGCGATAAATTCTAAAATAGCAGCCATTGTGGTAACAACGGTAGTGTATGAAATATAAGGTCCCACATTCGTCGACCATTCTTTAATTATTCTACTCAGTTTTCCATGTAATGGACACAACTTGACTAAATTTAAGCCTAACACTGTCTTCTGAGCTGCAAAGTTTGAAGGCCCGATATTCATCTGTTGACACTATCTGATCCCACCCCACCTACATATTTTTCTTATTCTTGCGTTATGGTGCCGAAACTTACCACACTATACCCTTAGGTCAAGCACTACTATAAAATGAAAAAATCCAAGATGGCTGCCATGATGACGTCACAATTACGTTATTCCCAAAAAGACACTTTTGCTCAGATGTTTCCTTCGCAAAAACTACATGATAAATTAGTGAATGATAATCTAATGTAAAATAAAATAGTTTGTGTCTACTTTTCCACACAGGAAAATAGGAATTTTGAAAAAATGTGATGAAAGCATCACTTTCTGGTCCCCCACATGGTCAAAATTTTGAATTTGCCCCTAATCCTCTGATCGGGGGTTATACGAATAGGCTTCTGGGGTTATACGAATAGGCTCAAAATAATCCCATTCTTCTGATAATCTACAAAATCACGGAGTATCACCTCTCAAGTTTTTGTCGCTCCGGAGATAGAGTAGAAAGTTGGGTAGGTGGGAGGGGACATAACCCCCCCTCTCAGACCTCGTAGGGTTAAGAAGTTATTGATAAGAAATTCACAGAAAAGGCTAAAAAAAATAAAATTTCTCGACTTTGCGTATGGGAGGTTAACCTACCTTTACTGTTTATACAACTGTTTCTGCAGCGACTTTGCCCCAAGTTTTCCATCTAGAATATGTTTCTGGGTGTCCATAGAACACACTCGTATCCAACAAACTTTTACAGCAGGATTTTGTAGTATTTGCACGAAAGGGGATCCTGGTGCCTATAAGGGTATTAAGATTACTTCCAGCAAATTAACCAGTTTTTGTATTTGCTGCTCAAGTATCCGTGGAATGATAATCCGTTCCAATTTAATACGGGGAAAAGGATGTTCCTGATCCCGTTACAAACGCTGTATGGCAGCCATTTTGAATTTCATCACAGTCGATTACATCCATATATGTCAAAATAGAGTATCAAGCCGACTATCTGCATGTGCAATGCCGGCAACTTTTTGTCAGGTATGTATATGTGTCTGTGATGTGGCCAATTTCAAAACATGAGAAATTGACTTACACAAACATATCTGCAAACCCCTCTGTCTAAATGGACTAAATGTCGTGAAACCATGAAATTAAGAACTGGGCTTGCAGCCAAGGATCTTCATGCTCCGAGAACTCCAGCCAACCAGCATGCAAAAAATCACACTTTTGGCCGGCGTGTAACAATCCTTCGATTTTTCAGCGTTAAGCCACCTTGTGGTAAGGGAGACTATGAATACTCGATCGTGGGTGTGTGTTATAACGTAAAAATCCTCAGCCTGTGATAAACTAGCCTATGTTTATGTATACTACGATTGTTATTTGTTTTTTTTTTAAATTTGGTGCTAAAGCTGTTATGTGGAATATGGCATAGGTCTTTGGATTATGGGCGCGGAAATTCTTTGATGGGCGACGGCTAAATATATGAGGAAAAATCGTTCTGTTTAAAGGACCCACATGCGCCTGACGTAGAATTGATCCTCAGCTACGCCCTAGCCTGGACACAGACACACTGTTCCGTTCAGTCTTGCAAACGAAATTGTCCACTGTAGGAAATCATAGTGTAAGGATACCATACTGTATCTGGAGAGTCTCACATTTCGCATGAAATTTATATTCAATCTATCGAGAGATGTCTAAATTAAGTTATGAATTATGTTGAAATTGGTCAGACTTTTAGACTATCAATGGAAGGTACATGAAAGTTTCCTCAAGTTTTCCATTGCAAGTGTTTCATCAACTGTTTCCACAAATGATGCAACCGTTTGATAACCGTATCTTTTCTCCGTAGAGATACTATGCCAGTAATGTCCAGTAATGGCGCAGATGCAGATAAATCACTCGTGTATTGTACTCACCTTCAATGACGTTATACCCTCGTTTCGAATCAATCCTTTCAGCAAAAAGAGAAGACCTTTCATGTTGATTCGGTTGGAGGATATATTGAGATGACGTAATGTGTCGTTTTTCGGCAAAACCTTTGCAAGACATTTGCAGCCTTCTTTGGAGAACCCATTCCACGAGATATTGAGCTTCTCCAAAGTAGAGTTCACCTGAAAATGGAAACATCACGCTATATTGACCAGAATATTGCGGAGTACCCGGAAAGAATCAGCCCGTCGGCAGTCTTCGGATGAGTATAAGCACCAGAAAGCTCTCTGATTACAAATACATCAGACTAAACCATGTTAAAATCCTTACATCTGCTGACGCCGGCTCTCGATTTCCCAGACGATTTTAATCAACGCCGCAAATATTATTTTATAAACTGGTTCAAGAAGACAATACCATCAATAATGTTTATTCCAGAATTCTCAGATAGAGATAACAATCACGAACTGACAGCAACGCGAAATCGTAGCAGACAGGAAATCTGATGGGGGCTACGTTACGTCATTTTTGTTTAATTCCGCCGTTTCCACGGTTTCTGTGGTCCACAAGGTACCAAACAGTATTTTCGTTAATTTGGGATTACACTATCTTAGTATAGCACAGATTCTAGCGCAGTACATTGGCCGAGTCCCGAGCGAGTTTCAAACCAGCGACCAGTACTGTATGTCGGCGATCTAAACCACTCGGTCAACGGGTCTCCCACAAAATAGGAGGTAGCAGACCAGTAGTCTTGAAAGCGAGCATACAGTACCTCTCTGATGGTCGCAATGACACAGCTCCCATAGCTGAATATATAAGAAGATATTTTTTGTCATTTAGGAAGGGTTCAAAAAACAGTATTTTTGTTATTTTGGAATGATTCTAGTGCAGAAAAGTGGTCGAGTCCCGAGCGGGATTCAAACCAGCGACATCCAGAGTAAGGCATGTATTTTTCGTTTTCCTGTGTATTCAGCTATGGGAGCTATGTCATTACGACCATCAGGTCCGTTGGCCGAGTGGTTTAGATGGCACAGTGCTGGCGATTAGGTGCCTTACTCTGGGGATCGCTGGTTCGAATCTCGCTCGGGACTCGACCATTTTTCTGCGCCAGAATCTGTGCTATACTAAGATAGTGTAATCCCAAAATAACGATCACTTTCTAGATGACAAAAAATATCTTCCTTTGTATTCAGCTATGGGAGCTGTGTCATTACCATTACGACCAACAGGTCGCCTTCAAGACTACCGGTCTGCTACCTCCTATTTTGTAGGAGACCCGTTGGCCGAGTGGTTTAGATCGCCGACATACAGTGCTTGCGATTAGGTGCCTTACTCTGGGAGTTGCTGGTCCGAATCCCGCTCGGGACGACCAATTTTCTGCGCTAGAATCTGTGCTATACCACGATAGTGTAATCCCATCTCATTTTTACAGATCCCCATTGGACTAAAGGAATATCATGGAATTCTTTGCAGGGATTGCATATCAAATGCAGATTATGATGCCTACACTTAAATAGTTTATCTTACCGCAAGAGCTTTGCAAATCGCCTCCGCTCCGATTCTTCTTAAGTGATTCCAAGTGAGATCCAAGACTTGTATAGACTTATTTTGAGCTGAAAAGAACACGCAGTGCTTATTCGAACATGGAGGTATATTCTTGTGTAAAGATTATCACTAAACAAAAAATATTCCGAGTATGTTTTTGGACTGATTTTACATGAATAAATTATCCCATCATCTTTGTAAGTCAATGAGAACTATTCCTGGAGATTTTGTCCTTATCGAAATATTTATTACGTTTCAGAATTTCTCATATCACTTGAAGTTCATAATTATGGGGATAATTTAGATTACCTAAAGCAGATCCCAGAATTCTTCCACCCATCTCATCCAAACGGTTGTGATTCAGATACAACTCCCGTAATGTGCGAGTTACCTGCAACGAAGTATATAAGACGTAAGGTGTAAGGCGCAAAGGTTCACCGGAGTGAGAAATATTTCCAAAGGTGCAAAAATGCTCGAAAGTGACACAAAATATTCTAAGATAAACAAAATATTCCAAGGTAGCAAAACATATAGAATATAAGGTGTTTTTTATAAGACTATTTCAACATATATTTTAACCATTTTCAATTATGCTTCGTTAACTTTGTCGTTAATAATCAATCAAATCTCATGAAACAATGTTCGATAATATGTGAAATGTACATCGTAGGGGACGATATCTACATACCCGTATGTAGTTTGCCAGATGAAGGATATGTTGTTCCCCTATTGCATTTTCTGTAAAATGAAATGGGAAATAAAACAGAACATTAGTGGCCATGTCATCCAAGTTGCCACATGAACAGGTACAATAAAAGCGTACCTGAGACACAACACATATCATGAATCGTTAGGTTCTTAGTATGTGCTTTAGAATAGGTTAACCGGAAGGCTATACTGTGAAGATATGTGGCTCTGTCAGTATGACGGCACCTCTTCCCACTTCCCTTATATGTGTTGTAATTCATCTATTACCTGGTGTTCAGATGTATAAGTGGAGTAAAGAGAAGTTAGCTGTAATCAATCGTGGAACGTTTACATGCTGCCTAATTGTTTATAAAGGATATACAGCATTGTGCGCTTCCGGATCTACATTACATAAATGTCATCATATGGTTGCTCATACTGGGGAGACAGAATTTTCTCAACCCTACCCGGCCTGGGAGAATCATGCCCCTCCCCACCAAATTTTCTACACGATCTCCGAAAGGAGTATTAAGAGGTGACACTCCGTGGCGTTATAGCCTATAATAATAGGGTCATTTTAAGCCTATTTGGACATGTTGGATATCCCTACGAGCAAAGAATCATAAATTCATAATGGCGGCAATGAGCGTGTGATTAAAAAGTTGAGTTTTCGTCGTTAACCTTCAAAATGTTTGCTGTTTTACGTACGAAAGTTTCCAACATTATTTCATTTCGTATCGGATAATTATTTCCAACATTATTGTATTTTTTTCGAATTAAATAGCATAAATAAATGATTCGGTAATTCTGACAGAAACGTCGCCAATAAAATACAATTCTAGAATATCATGTCACTGCGACGTCATCATTGCGGTCATCTTGGAATTTCTGGTAGAGCTTGACCCCAAGATATGGAGTAAGAACGATATTTAGGCAGGGCCGAAATGGCCCCTAAACAGGCTCAAATCGCCCAGGCCAGATAGTGTTACCACACGCCCCACCAAAAACACACTCGCACACACCACGTCGTATTTGGATGTCATTATATTTAGTCCGGTACCTCCAAGCTTGAGTATCCTGATTGAAGTATTGTCCTTTAGAGCATCAGACAGTGACCGACATCCTTCAACATCCGGGAATGTGCTGGACATCACCTAGAAGTATGTACAGGGGACGATTGGTGACAGATCACGTTATGACATCATGGAATGGATATCCTTATCACAGTGAGTGGGCAAAAACCCAGAGGGCCTAATATTTTTATGAGGTCTCATACTGAAATACAATGCAAAGAACAATTCTATTGTGATTCTTATGATATGTATACATGTATGCTCTCATTTTGATTTCAAAAACTCTCTGAACATCTAATGTGGATGGTGGATATTTAAACTGGGCACTGTCACTTCAGTTTATATAGATTCGCTAAAGATATCTCATTCGAAAATGGATACCTGCCATTTTCATTAGTTCTATGCTTGAAGTCCGATAAATATTATGGGTAAACATATCATTATACAATGATAGATACTTTCCAATTTACATCGACAAAACAAAAAAAGTCCAATGCCTTTCTAGAATCTTGTACAAAAATTGAAAAATTACGAATAGGAAGATAGGAATAGGAAGATCAAATATGTTTATAAAGTTGTCAGTTTCCATGTCCACAATACAAGGATTGTCATACTAGACTCACAAGTTATGATTTGTTTGATAGACATTAAAAAACATTTTGACCATAAATTGTGACACAAGGCTATTCCTTGGATAACAGCTTATTTATTGCTGTGGAGTTGACGTTTTGCAATTATCAAAATGCGACAGAACGCGTTATCACTGCATCCAGAGTCAACGCGTTTTGTCACAACTGTTGCATTTTGTGTGACACTAACACATTAAATGCATTGGTGATTCTATAGATGAGTTTGGTCACATTGTGACATTTGCGACCAGATGCGTCCCAACACAGCGGCATTATCTTCCCAAAGTGTTTTTCGATCACTCTTCTGCCCATTTTTGCAAATCCCATGCCAGTCTCGGTAAACTCTATTTCTTTGATTATACCATCTAATTACTTTACCGAGACCATTCCAACACGGTCACCATTTCGACTCTACTCCTGATTCTTTGCAAACAAGATTGAATAAACAGACCATCATCATGGATAAAGCAGTCTCTTTTTCATCCTAGTTAATAATTTTCTCACAACGCCGTGCTAATTGTATCAAAGCTACATTTACCCATACAAAATTCACGGAAACTGGTATCATAGTATATACCAAGTTCTCGCAATGACATAATGAGTGGATCACGGACATAAGGAATTCTGAATAACACCGAGTGAATATCATAGTATATACCATGTTCTTGCAATGACGTAATGAGTGGATCACGGACATAAGGAATTCTGACTAACACCGACTGAATATGTACCTCTCCCCCCGCAACCCTTCCCGCCCCCAACACACCATACCAAACAGAGAGAAGAACCGGAACTACATAACACATGTTAATGCGACAGGGCCGAATCAAGAATGCTGGGTGTCCATGGTGCAAGAGAAAAAAAAAGAGCAACGGACGCTTCAACTGCTCAATTGGCCCATCGTTGTCTGGATAATCGATCTCAGCCAATAGGCCAATCAATCATTTTTTTAGATACGTATGTCTGTCCTTGTCTTCCTCTTCGGACTTACTTTTAGTTAACAAGTTTACAACAACAGAACAATGTGCGATTATACGGTTTACAAATTAGTGGGAAATACAATCCCGAGATTTATTTGTAAATTATTGCAAGTTTAGATCGCTCATCACAGTGGTAATGAGAAATATGAGGGCTGAATTACCTCCACCCAATTCCGGTTTTAAAGTTATCACGGTGTATCGACAGCCGATCTATATTTGGCCGGAAGATGTTGCATTGACAATCACAAGTCGAATTTAAGCCACTCGGGGGATGCAACAAAGTGACCCTTTCTTGTGATATGGGGGAGGGGTGGGTGGTCTAGTGAGGTAAACCTGTGTATTTACATGTTTTATATCACATATGTCAATTTGAGCTGGTTAGATTGTCCGGACGTGTGTACTAACATTCTATACGGGAAGGAGGACAAAATAACAGTTAAATAGAACATACCAATATATTAATTCTTGAATTTGACTGAATGAACTGTGCCAAGTACCGCGTCCCTTGAGGTCCAAAGTTGTTCCCTGAGATATCAAAGTCCGTCACTTTTTGTTGACTCTGAAAATACAGATTTAATACATGTATCTCACTGTTTCCAGGTGTCAAATAGTACAGATAATCTTGAACTATATGGTAGTTATGTGTCACGAAATTACTATCTTATCTCCACTGTAGATTCCAGTTAGGGAATGACTGAACAAAAAGACTGATCAGAAATATTGAAGGTATAAAGAGGACCTGATTATAATTGCTTTAGGCTACTGGGCATCAACACACGTAGATGAGCTGCTGTCTGATTTAACTAAGTAGCGATGTATGACCATACCCCACACTATATAGATTCTTCCATGAAAAGTTTTAACTGAAACCAATTAAAATGGGCATACTATTCTGTACATAGTAATCTGAATATAATAATACATTTCCCAATTCAACAATGTTTAACGACAATGACATTTTTTTTACTTAATTCGCACTGACTGTAAAGATGGCCTGAGATGGCGCAAGATCAAATAAAATCCAGGAATATTCGAATATTGCTATGGAATATTACAGAAAATGAAATTCGGTCAAACAGAACTAAACTGGATTGTATAAAATGGATAGCTTAATACACCGTGAACCATAAATAGGTCTCCCGAGAAAAATGTCAAACTGTTCGTCGCTATCAGGTCCGACTTCCAGCGTGGGTGTTTAACCCTATCTGGCCTGGGCGATTTGGGATGTACCGCAGTCCCCTGGGCGGAAAGTGCCCCCTTAAATATTTTCCCTTAAATATTATCGCTATCCCTAAGGGGGCTACAACTTACCACACTATTATCTTTGAGGAATACTTCACTTTTCTGGTACCTCACATGAGCGCCATTTTGAATTTCTCCATGATCCTCTGCTCGGGGTCATAGCAAATATGCTAAAAATGACCCCAATATGATAAGCTACAAAGTCCCGGAGTTTCAGCTCTCCATATTTTGTCGTTCCGGAGATAGGAGTAAAAAAAAACAACGGGGGGGGGGGGGGGGGGGGGTCGAAAAGTGTCCGCCCAGGCCAGGTAGGGTTAAACGCAATACTTACCAGCGTTCACAGTTTCAGACGATGACCATGGTCTCTTCCGTAGTACCACTATCCATAACCACACCCACTAAGAGACAATCATTCTAAGGTAATCTGGTTTCTCCCCCCTCGCAGATCGTGATATTGGCTATTCCTGTTTTGCCTTCTGATACCAGAATGTATTACTCCAGTGAATATACTCACCGATAGGGCTATAGCTATCCCTCTTATGTCGGTTGGTCCAAGGAGATGATTCCTCAATTCTATTTTCCGTTGGCCTAGTTGTTTCAAAAACTTTTGGACAGGAGTGATTTTCTTTAGTCGACAGGCAGCTTCATATATTTCGACAGGGTTCGTCCGCCGCTCTGGTACACTTCGTTTTATGGGATGCATAACTGAAACGGAACGAGGATCTTGTATAGATGAGCAGCGGCACACCTCTATTGAAACATACAATTCATTTGCTTTTGACCAATATACTGTACAATGTGTAATGCGGAAGTATAGATTATCGTATCATGATACACTCTAGACAGGTCCTCAACCTAGAAATGCTGCAAAGATTGATAAAAGTTGAGGCCTAAGGTTTGCTGAACACGAATTCCGTCGTAGCGGAATGACATTGACCACGACTGCACATCATGTAATAAATACGAGCGTCAGATCCCATATCCTCTAACCACATTATATTTTTAATTAATCCCACACTCCAAGGAGACAGTATAGATAGCCTAGATATAAACAAAGAGAGACGCGGTCAGTTCTCGATGACACCGGTAAGACATCATGATGCTATTGTCAAATCCGCATCTCTAACCACATTATATTTTTAATTGACCCTACAATCTAAGCAGATAGTATAGATAGCTTAGATGTAAACAAGGAGATAGGAGGTCAGCTCTCGATGACGCCGGTAAGACATCACGATGATCCTATTGTCAAATCCGCATCTCTAACCAGTATTGTTCAATCCATATGAATTCCAAGTAGATTACTGTCTCTCAGTCACGGATTATTGATTATGGCTGTGCTTATGAACTCCATAAAGATTACTACATCACGATGCCCTAACAATAAAGGCCGAACCCAAAGAGCATGTATATATATATACTCCATCTAATACATGATGCACTGTAATCTATCATGAGATTCAGCATGGTAATTCCAGGCATGTATATCCATAAACTCGGTATTATTACAATGATTACGGTATGATTAGAATTTCGACGTCGTAAACTATCACTTTCTGCACAGGGATATTCCAGTGGGAACTGCATATGGCGTATACATACGTCACCTTGTAGCATTTGCTAGATCCTGTGTTAGATGTGACGATTTTAATCAACATCACAAAACAGTATTGCAGAAACAGGGCTGTACCACCAAGCGCCTCCACTCAAAGTTTCTCAAATTTGGCGATACATATCGCATGCTGATAGCAAAATATGAGCGTAGCGTGCAAGACCTATGGCGTTACGTTTCGTAACTGGTGTCTAAATCCGCTTAACCCGGAGCTAGGGGCCGTATGAACCCATGTACTTCAAGATCATCATGGTGCCACAATCAAAGCGTGACTGAGATACATCATTCTCTAGATGACGACTTTACAACGAATATCATATTTATTAAGAATACTGATAGCGATACAGATTTGATATTTTTGGAACATCATGATGTCTATCCGGCATCATTGAAAACTGGTGGCCGCTTCTCCCTTGCAGGAAACTAGCCTATGATTATACTATAATTGTCTTTTTTGAATTTGGTGCTAATGCTGTTATATGGAATGTGGAATACGTCATTGGATTATGGATGCGGATATTCTTTAATGGACACCGGCTAAATAGTGAACGACGGACCAGACGCTTATAATTCAATGCCTTCAGATATGTGTTGATAAATGTTTGTCACGATGAGGAAACTTACGTTCATCATCGCTGTCCTCCAATTCATCATCAACGTCTGGTTCGTCATTTTCTTTCGTTTCTGATGTCTTTGGTTGAGGTGAACCTACACTTTCCTTCAAATTTGGACTTCTCTTGACTCTAAATTCCTCTGTAGTGTTGTTGACATTTTCTGAGGACTGGAGCCAAAGTTCAACTTCATCTGGGTCTCTTGAAGTTTCATCAAATGGTATGTATCCTTGATTTGTTCTTAAAGATGGCAACTGTTGGTTTGTTCTGAGAGGAGGTTTTATAATAGGTGGCGTTCTGTGTCTGCGCAACAGTGCGCGCCTGCGCAGATAAGCTGCAGTCTTCGTCGGCAAATCCAACATTCTATTGTCTAAACCTCTTCCTTGTTTCTTTTCAAGAAATCTGTCGTATTTTTCCCGATGGGTTATTGTTCTTTGTACTTCAATCGGTGGTAAGAAGTTTGTAGTGTGTCCAACTGGTGACGTTACATCCTCCACTCCATCATCAAGAGAAGTATCACTGTCTACACTCAGCAAAGTGTATCGAAGCGTCCTGCTGTAAGTTCTGTGGTATTCAGAACCTTGCGCTTTTCTAGCCTTTGAACGTTGAATTCTGGGAAACTTTGGTAACGCTGCAGTATCTGACGTACCATTCTTCCTTTGTCGTTTGTGTGCTTCAACAACACGATATTTCGAGGCAGATGAAATCGCGGGAAACATGATTATTAGCCCCAGTAATCTCTGATGACTTATCCAATGTTACAGCATCATCTCGGAATACCTGAAAAAGAAAGGGAAAGATGATGCTTATCGCTATTATCAACAATCATTCAACACAATTTAAAATATTGCAGACATTTTCAACCATGGATAACAAAGCGAATGTAATGACTGAGATCAAGGTATTTGCACTGTGTCTGTGACCGTATACTAACTGTTCAGCGTCTTCTTCGTGAAAGTACCCGAATGGTTCCTTTCTTACACGATAGATAAGCTACTACCGAGAAAGCGGAACTGGGAGCAAACTCCTCCCCAGTAGTCTGGCGTCTGGTTTCCAATACCCGGGTTCTTCACAGTTTTCTATGTGGAACTTTTATCAAAATGTAATATTCCTGTATACTCAGATCATTCACTCATCTAAATATGACAATGACTTTTTCTCTTTTTCTCTTTTTTGCCCATGAAGATGAGACTTTTGCTTAACTGAGATCTAAATTCTCAGTTTGAACTCTGTTAAGGAGGTTCCAGACATTTTGAAAATAAAATGTCATTTTTCTTATATTTCAACAAGAGATAGAGCAAACCTTCAACATTAAAAATAAAGGATAAAATTCAGGGTCACTAGGCTTAATTTTGCATAATCTAGAAATTTATATTGTGTACAATCATGGTTTAGCCCTACTCTAATATATAGGATTAGATAGGAATTCTGTATTTTCATAGAAAAAGCTTATAATTTCTAAGAAGATAAAATGTCATTTTCTTCAAAATGCCCCAATAGTTTTCTGGAATAATGCGTATAGTCGGAAAATAAAATAAAAACGAGGGGTCACCAGGCTTCTCTTTAAGACAGGAGAACGCCAACATGGGAAAAAACAATGGTCATGAGGTCAATTTACCCGGATTTAACTAAGTCAGTTTGCCAGCATTACTTCGTTGAGATCGTATTGCCTCAAAATTTGGAAAACATATTATCTAATTTAAAAATCCTTTCACAACTTTTCTTTTAGAAGCTTATATCTTCCTTTTTCATTATTTTTTTAAACATCGCTATTTCAGTAGATGATCAGAAACATTCACAGTAGACGTAAAATTGGATTTGTCGGGAACTTCCTCAAATCGGTAAACCTCCTCACAAAGGCTTCTCGTGAGATGGTCAGCCACATTTCGTCAAGTTGAAATTTTCAATTTCGGAAAATTAGAACAATTGCACCTTTGTGCACCAGAGGGACTATACTGGCATGAACATACAGATGATACAGCCTGCCTTGATTATGCGGCCTTGCCATGACCAGAAAATTTGTCATGGCAAGGAAATTTACCAAGATCAGGAAGAATTCCTGCCAACAAAGAAAATATTCGTCATGGTCCAGAAGCAAATTTCAAGACTAAGCTAAGAATATAACCAGAATAATACATGTATGAATACAAAGAATAAATAATGTTCAGGATCATGAAGGCTACTTGTCGAAAAATGAGTTCGAAAAAATCGAACAAATATGAAGTTAGTTGAGGATTTGTTTGGTGCAGAAAATAAATATGACAAATTTTAATCCATTGAACTGTTTAACTGTGGCCGTATCTGGCAACGAATAGGTAGAACATATATTTGATCAATATGGTTTAGGACCAAAAGTAACCGAGCTTTCTATAGAACAATTTTGAATGTTTGTTCTGGCGTAATTTATTCCAGACCAGAATCATATTGTCGGTTTTGTTTAGCTATGAATAGAATGCTGAACTTTGGAGCAGAAAAAATAATCTAGCTGTATAAAGACTAGACAGAACAGAATACACCGAGCTGTATGGAGATGTAACCACATCACTCTTTTACATATTAGTTGAACAAGGAAATACCTCATACGAACGGGAATCTGCGAAATAAAAATTGTAACACATATATTACAATATAAATAAAGTAATTTATAGAATAAGCTTTAGGTACTTGAATAATATAAGATATAACGGTACATGTAATTTAAGATCATATACCGCTATGTCGCAATGGCCTACCTGAACACCTTGCTGACAGGAGGCACCTGTATGTAGTTGATCTGACAATAAGTCTCCCCAAAGTATATAGTCATGATCTACCGGGACGTAAAGGTAGATTTACTGATATTCGGTCTGTCGAATCTCTTCTATTGGCACTTAGTATAATGGTGTAATTACCGACTACAGTGTGTCGCTTTTCAATGCCCAGTAAGATTCTATTTGAACTTCGCTTCACGTATAATAAGCGACCTTCATACTTGATTATTCACGTCTTTTCTCTTTGTCCAATCCAACGTCTCTATCTCAACCTGTTCTAGCTGTTCGCACAAATGACGATGATTCAAGCGCTATACTTCTCCTTCATAGCTATTTGTTCAGTACACAAATGAATGTCGTGCTAGATACATGTCAGGAAATTGATCAATATGATACAGAATGTTCATTCTAATTAATTTAATTTCACTCGAGTAAATAAAATACACAAAAAGATAAATAGAAAAAAATATCTGTTGCCTTCATTTAAAGAGAAAGAGCAAACAGGAATGTTCTGTACATTGAACGAATTGTAGTATTAGAATTAACAATAGAGCACATTCAAAACTTGGTTTAAATTTTACTTACAGAGATCACTGATGGTGATTTACACTTAACTTGACCGACTTACTTGAGAAGATCTATGTTACTATTTACATTATTGTAATGTATTAGTTGATCCAATCTCCCGGACAGTAAACCCTTTACCATTTGATTTCACGCATGCCACAGTTATGTAGACAGAATACAAAATGTTCCTGTTGTGGGAATGCTACTTCAACACTTCATGTGAGATAAGTGCTTCAATAAGATATCTGAATTTAAAATTAATTGATACGGTTCAGAGTTGAAGAACATGCTACTTCCCAGATCAGTTACTCGGGGTGCCAGTATAGACAAACTACTACTACTGCTCACATGTGGACCAATCAGTCTAAACACTATACTGTATTCACTGGTTCTCTTAGACACATATGTTTGGCCGTTTATTCACATATGAAGTCATACACTTTAGATGAACTGTTCACTGCAATCATTTACTGTGGGCCAGTAAGTTACACGTAGATTCTTATTCAATACAAGAACGAAATGGAACACGGTGTGATCTGTAGTGCAAAATATTAAAGTAATTTATTTCATATAACAAAATTATTTTGTAATTTGTTCCATAGTTAATGCGGAGAAAACTTAACAAATACTGGTATTCAAAAATCAGTCAAAAAATTCGACAAAAAATGCATTTCCGCGGGAAATGGCGTCACGATGACACCATGGCGACCATATTGAATATGTTTTACATTGGCGTGCACAGCTGGATGAAGGTATATGGTGTGGTAATTTTTAGTTCCCTAGATTCAAGGATAAAGAATTATTCAGATATTGATCAAATGATTTCCAGCTTCAGTCCCATTTGGCTTCCAGACTAAGACGACTGTCCAATTGTAATCATTTACTGCATGCGGATGACTGGGTTGTAGACGTGTAGACGAACTGTTCGCTGTAATAATTTATTGTGGATAACCAAGTTGCTAGTCAAAAACGTATAGACTCAATTTTCATTGTAATCATTTACTGTAGACCTCGAAGTTCCATGAAGGTGAACTATTTACTGTGATCGTTTACAATGGACCACTAAGTAGCATGAAGTCACATATATGTAGCTATTTACATGTAAGCATAATTATACTGTTCTCATAATCATTCACTTTAATTACAACGCATATAAGGGAAGTGGGAAGAGATGCCGACATACTGACAGTGCCACATTACTTCGCAGTATAGTCTTTTGGTTAACCTATTCTAAAGCACATACCAAGAATCTAACGATTCGTGATATGTGTTGTATCTCAGGTACGCTTTTATTGTACCTGTTCATGTGGCAACTTGGACGACATGACCACACGCCCTCTATAGCACCGGCATAAGTGGTATTATATACAAATCTAGAGAGCCATGATGGAAATGCTCTGACAACTCGTATATTGGTAATTGGTGAGCTGTGTCGCTGTGACAACTCGTCCACTGGGGATTGGTGAACTGTATCGTCGTCAGATGAAACTGACGGTCACACGAATGCAAGACTGACTTTGGATTAAAATGCAAACCAACTTTCACGTCTAGTATTCATATAGAAGTTAGTGAAAACTTACTTCACAGATGAGAAGTTCATATTGAATGAAATATCATAAGCTCTGATTTCCATAGACTTACAACTAAAGAAATGTTGATTGGATATTTATAACGATATATTGGCATTGATCAAATCCATCTTCGCAAGTCAAGGCGAATCATAAATTCTTGATGCTTTACAAACAAATGGGAGGAATTTCCACTCTTACTTGAGTGAAATTTCACTCAAGTTTTTTTAAATAGCAATACATATATATCTGTTTCGCTCTATTTCACTTACATTCGTCTGTCATCCACCAAAGTTTTTCAAAAACTTGACATCGCCGTCAATAATGGTTTGGCAGTGCACAATATATAATCCTTCAAAATGACTTTAGTGTTAGTTTAGTGACAGGCATCATGCGTCACTGTGGCCTAATATTCGCTAACGTATAATGAACTGTCTGAATAATAATTCCAAGAACCAATATTGCACAAAAGCTCAGTGTTGCGTTCATTCTTGATTACGTCACCGGTTATTCACACAAGCCCAGTTCCGATTTTCAATGAGACCATGCCCGATGTGGAAGACACAGAATGCTCAGCTTTAGAAGTTAGAAACATGACCCACATAATTTGAGATCTGAGAAACCCGAGTTGAAGATAAGTATTAATACACGTATTCATGATAACAACCCAACATTTAGCTGATTATAGTTGCTATTTGTTACGGGCTTCTGTGGCGTGAATAGTAAAGATTGTTTCGCGACTAATCAATACTAGCGTGAAACCCATTCTTCTGTGCTAATGTAAGTGAGTAAATAACGTCGCTGTCAACAATATTTTATTCATATCACGACATTCGGTTATTGTCAGACTTTTGTCCAGGATATTTCTTTTTCAATGGGAGAACATATAACATAACGCCAAAGCCTTACCAGAATTCGCCTATGAACTCATTCTAAATCTCAGACACCATTTAATGGATAGACTTACACGTGTTTTGTTAATGGTCATATATTCCTGACGCCCAGTGGATGTTAAATGCCCTTTCCGGCGGTCTTTCGTTTGCCCCAAGTCACTCTCTTAGATCGATCCCATATATCCTAAGCATTACGGCCTTCGGGCCGAAACAGTTCCCAGACCCCCTACTGGTTGTTTACTAAACGCGACGCTAACCTTAATTCTCTCTCTCTCTCTTTAGGTTGAGGTTAACCCGTAGCTATCCTGGCAAATTTCCGGGACATTTCTACTAAATTAACTGTGGCCGTTTTATGACGGCATGTAAACCTATATAGAATATATAATATTATTGTCCCCGGCAAAATTACATCAAGGCCGAATGAATATGAAAGCTATCTAATGTCAATCTAATTATCGCTATTCCCCACACACGTTGCTGGTTCAGAGCCGTGGGTGCGGAAACAAGGTGAACTTGACAACCCTCAATGTTTTGTCACCTATTCTGTTTGTTCTTGATATGTATAAATTTCTCCTGTCTGCAATTTTGCACATTGGCTTTGAGAAATTTACAAGTATCTCAAAGGAAACGTCAACAGCAGAGCAATAAAAGAAGTGATCCATAAAGTAGCCTTGTGTTAACCCTCACACCATTACATAATTTGGTGTTTATGTTTTCTGGAATACTATTTCAATTTTACTGCTATATTTGATGAGCTGAAGTCAATGCTCGAGGCCTTTGAGAAATTAATGACCCCGACTTGGACATTGTATTGGAGTCTCTCTGGGAGTGTATCTAGTTGATTTATTTGTCAAACTTTGATACTGTTTTCTAGATATCTAATTCACTTCAAGCATTTCGTATGAAATACAACTAATACCACAATTCCATATCCCAGCAATTTGTGTGTGCCAACCATATATTATTAACAATACATGACAATCTCACCTCCCATCCAAGGGAGCAGATTTATCTGAGAAGCTCATGCCCCAAAAAATATATTCGTTATATAGAATAACACGGCTACTCACATCTTGTACGAACTACTGAGTGAGTGAATAGAATTTAGCGTCGCTTTCAACAATAGTGCAGCTATATCGCGACGAACCAACTAAGCAAGACCAGCCAAGTTGCGTTCCTGCTATAGTAATTCGAAGAAGAAATCTTTGAAGCAGCATGGAACCATCCACCCTCCATCCACCCTATAAAACACTGAGGACAGCGCACAAGACACAGACGGGACGCTTACATAGTGCAATAAAAAGAAGTGATATTACAGTGCTAGACATCACATTATCAAGTTCCTGTTGCTTCTCAGCAAAATGCATTGAAGCAACATGAACCCGTGTACGAACTATATTCTAGTATACACTACTATTGAAATAATATTCACCATGTTTGCTTTAGGCACCAATCCAGTTCTGCGCCAATATTGACTGTATTAAGAAGTATTTTATTTCTTTAATGTATACATGTAGTGCATGACGGAATTCCATGTTGACCATCTTCGCGTGCCGCACCATAATAATCAAGGTTAACGGTTACATTAGAGAGAATCGTCAGTGTAAAATGATTAGTCTTTAGATCCAAATTAAAGGCAAAAAACAACAAAACTACCAAAACAAGTGATGGTGACGGCTGCGGACATCGGAACCTTCACGTCCGGTTAGTCCTAGTGGTTTGGTACCAGATCTCATACAAACTTGATACATAAGGTCTAGGTGAGAACAAGAACAAGACCAGACAAAACTTAGAATCTGTATTTCTGAATCATTCCAGAAACGCGTTCATAAAGGCTATACCATGGGGTGGTTTCACTCCTACGTTCATCATATTCGACGAGAAATATTACACACGTATTCTAAAATACAACGATATAACCATGATCGCATACAGGATCATTGGCGCTTTAAAAGACTCGTAACATGTGTTCGTCCAATTCCACCTATAATCGAGGAGGGGGAGGAGTTCAAGACTTATTATCCCTTTTCGACGAGTAATATGCCGCAACAGCAATGCCTCCAACATGGGCCTCGGGGAAACCGCCGCCGTAAGAATATTTTTAGACAGCGCCAGAAGCTATAACAGGGATCTGAGAAATCACTATACTGATCTATAATGCATGGACAGCGAAGAAATCATACAAATTATTCTGGTGCTAATATGACATCATTACATATGTACAGATCTGCAATCTGGGTGCTAATAGCGTTCATTCACGTGAATTCCGGTCCACTATTGACATAATAATTCCATCTAATGTTCAATCTGAGGGCATTATCATGTTGTAGACAGACAATGCTCAAAATATTCGGTAAACTAATCAATTCTAGACCATAGAGGAAAGTGTAAAAGCCCATCTGAGGTCACGCTTCCGACCTATGTCTTTCCCCATATAGGAATAGCGAATATGACACGCTCAGGGAAATGATGTCCCCTCTGCTTGGGGCGAAGCATACATGCGGCCAAGTCATTCAGGGGACATCTGAGTTTATACACTGACCATGAATCAGCGTGATCTCACGGGGAGATTTCTTCGAGATACCAACTTCTTTTTTCTGTTTGAAAATATTTATGGTGATATTTCAACAGAGGTAGCTCCTTAAGAATAAAGCCAGTGTCTACATATAAGTAATAGTAGGTCAACACTTGAAATAACCATAGTGCAAACACAAACAAAAGAGTGTTTTCTCGGCAGGTACACTAAAGTTATCAGTTGGATCTTCACTGTCCTAGGCACGTTATGTCAGATTAAGTTTCTAGGCTTATTTATTTCACAATACCAACTGTCATTTATAGTTATACGTTCGGGGTGTGCTTTTATTACGGTCACATACTTTTCGTCGCCATATTGGTGGTAAAGAATAATTAGAGTTGTGAACAAAATCTAAAATAACGTTGTGGAAGATTTGGATGGTTGGTCATACATGTATATGGAGGAAAACACAGTGCAACAATGTGTATTATTATTATTACCTAAATGTGTATTCGCTTATTTCAATTGGTTGAGACACCATCAGGTGATATTTCGCAATTCTCGATGTCTTATAAAAAAACAGCTCATGTCCCACGATCTCCCGCCGATATCACACGATCACGCGCTGACGTCACACGGCAGAGGCAATTACAACACATATAAGGGTAGTGGGAAGAGGTGCCGACATACTGACTGCGTCACATGACTTCACAGAATAGTCTTCTGGTTAACCTATTCTAAAGCACATACCAAGAATCTAACGATTCGTGATATGTGTTGTATCTCAGGTACGCTTTTATTGTACCTGTTCATGTGGCAACTTGGATGATATGACCACACGGCCACTAGCACCGGCATAAGCGGTATTAGATACAAATCTAGAGAGCTATGATGGAAATGCTCTGACAACTCGTATACTGGTAATTGGTGAGCTGTTTCGCTGTGACAACTCGTACATTGGAGATTGGTGAGCTGTATCGTCGTCAGATGTAAATGACGGCATTTAACACAAAAGACTAGTCTGTAAGGCCCGATGTCGACCCAGCATCAACTTCCCACAAATGCCAACATATATCAAAGATCAAAAGGTCTGTACAGGGTGCGGGCCTCGGGGACGAAACGTCCACCAGCAGAATCTCGCCATATACAGGAAAAAATTACAACACATATAAGGGAAGTGGGAAGAGGTGCTGACATACTGACTGCGTCACATGACTTCACAGAACAGTCTTCTGGTTAATCTATTCTAAAGCACATACCAAGAATCTAACGATTCGTGATATGTGTTGTATCTCAGGTACGCTTTTATTGTACCTGTTCATGTGGCAACTTGGATGATATGACCACACGGCCCCTAGCACCGGCATAAGCGGTATTAGATACAAATCTAGAGCCATGATGGAAATGCTCTGACAACTCGTATACTAGTATGTTCCTCGCGTGAACAGACAGAAAGCGTTTTACGTTACCAACTGATGAAGATTTGGCCGCAATCATGGATAAAAAAGGCAGCACGTTTATTTGTATTGTTTAAGGGTTTTTTTCGGTATAATAAAACAGATATTGCATGCTGTGAGGTGTGATATCACGATTTGCTCCGCACTCGTTGAACATCACCTTCTCGAGATGACAAATCGTGATATCACACCTCACAGCATGCAATATCTATATATTAAAGCTAAATACATTATACAACAGCCGATACAATGGCACTTCGATGAGCACACTTATTTTTCAAATTGTCAGGTAAATTAAAATCATATTAAATAATACAAAATGCATTTATTTCTTAATCAACTGAGGAAGGGATCTCAAGTGGGTGAGCAGCATGATTTTGTACCATGTCTCTTGCTACGAGGGAAAGATTAATTCCTTCTATATGATGGCCGTACATGTCTTGTTATCCACCATGCTACCTGGTTAAGGAACTGTACATTGTACAATACTTATATTCTTACCTTGGTGCAGATAAACTGCCATGTTTTGTCACGGTTACCAGTACCCGTGTCGTCCGATTTCCACCAAAACGCCAGAAGCACATGGAACGTACTGTGGCCTCCAATCCACTGGTGTAAAATTTAATTTGGCTATAAAATACAGAATATTGGCAACTGTACTACAAGCTTATAATCTAATAACTTCCTATTTGTCGTAGTATTTTGCGCAAGTGTTATGTTGAAAAATCTCACGATAGGTCTATTTCTAACCCGAACATAATGTTCCCGATCTAGCTAACATAGTTTAGAGGTATGTTCCTCGTTGTCCAGTAGCAGTCCGTCAAGTGACAAGCTTTTGTGCGAGTAGAGCGAAGTACAGCTATATTTATCATGTTTATAAGTAGGCTTTCCTTATAATGAAAAGGACAGCTACTTGAGATCTACCTTGAACCTCTTGTCAACAGTCGATCATACAACTTTGTGAACTATCAACAGACATTATCATAGATATGGGGACTGTATTACAATAAAAACGAAAACTTTTCGCGATATCCAGAAGTTGTCAAATGACCTGGGCAATACAAATGAATCCCATTAAAGTTCCAACAAGGAATCGTGATAATGGAAGCGGGAGTCAAACCCGAGTAAAATTCCCAATGTATTAATTAACCGTTAACAAGTAAAATTTGAACGCCATCTCAAAATCGCCCGATAATTTTGGTTAAAATCTCTGCAATTTGTTGAACGCACAGGTTATTTTTCTCGAAGGTATGAGTATTCAGTAACGAGACTATGATATAGACGACTAAATCCAAGATAAACCTCCTCGTCGTAATGGATCTTCCACCATAGTAATTATTTCTGGGTAAAATTGCAACATAGGCAAACATTATGTTCGATACCGAATTCAGCATTAGCCAACGCTATCCCGATCATATTCATACACATAAGCATACCAAAAGTATATAATATTCACTATACCCGAAGGTCAATCATACAGCAAAAATATCTCAAACCAACGTCTGACCGACAAATTAATTTACCAAAGGCAAGAGAAAACTACTGACCGCTGGAAAACGTGTGAAGTTATTTAGGCCAGTCTTGTAATTAGAATTTCTTTTCATTCTTTCCACTTATTTCCATCCTTGACGGTGATGGTAATTGTACGTGGTCTGAGTCAGCACAATAGCTATCGGTCTATGATTAATTGCAATTGGTTAGAGGCGAGAGCTGGGAAACATCGACGCACAAGGTGAAAGTAACATGAGCCCATTAAGATATTGAATTGTCCCGTTAAGGTGACAAGGTAGGTACGTAGGTAGTTTATTACCTGAGCGTCACGCCTCACCAGATATACGCTATATAAACTCATTTCTCAGGTGACATTTCATGCCGAAGAATCGTTATAACGGGGAATTCGTACAATGGAGATAAATTCCTTCGATGGAATGGCTGATATTGTATACAAGCATAAAATGTCTTTAATTTCAAAGATCCACACCCACTGGAGTCCGAGTTAAGTTCGATAGACTTATGATCAAAGAACAGGTGACATCGCCAGAACACAAGTACAGAATTAGGGGCAGGTACTTAACCATAGACTGTTAAAAATATATGGTCGCTCCGACCATGTCAACTTTGATCGAAGGGTATCCGACCAAGAGAAAATTGGTTTGAAATTCTTGGTCGAAAAAAGCGACAAATTAAACCCAACATTAAAAGGTTGGTGGTAAAACGATGCCGGTCTGCTGACAAGAAGTCATATGACCCCACAGACAAATATATTGACTGCACAATTCTAAAACATCACAGGAACCAAAAAACCGAGAAAGTATGGTACATTTGTGATCGACCAAGTATTATCTGGTCGAATTACAAGCGTCTAGTCCGTCATTCATAATTCAGCCGCCGTCCATTAAATAATATCCGCGTCCAACTTCGACCAATCAATATATTGTCGCTGCGACCAAGAAAGGTGCGGTCAGATAGCGACCAGATAATAATACTTGGTCGGTCACGTCTATATCATACTATATGGTCGCAGGCGACCAAACTTTTCTTGGTCGTTTCGAGACTTTTGTTCTAACAGTGTAATAGACTACCCTCCCTTGCAGACCGTATACATAAGCTGCTGCGTCACTTTGCTGTAGTGCACCAGCGAAGGCACGAAGCTTATTATCCACTGTTTGGAGGGGTCTAACCTTGAATAATATATAAGGAATAGACCGGTATTTACCTTTAACGGCGGAATAAGGAATAGACAAGTACTTAAAATGTGAAGATTTTATTCAAAATGAGTACCTGTCTATTCCTCATTCTATTCGAGGTAAATATCTGTCTGTTCATTATTCCGTTCGAGAAAAGTACATGTCTATTGCTCATTCTATTCAAGGTAAACGTCAGTCTATTCCAGGTTCTATATTCAAGGTAAGTATTTGTCTATTCCTTATTATATTCTTTATTACAGATAAGACAATGTGACGATTTTAATCAACGCCACAATACATTATTGCAGAAACTTATAAAACAGGACTATACCACTCAAGTTTCTCTTTGGCGATACATATCGCATGCTGATAGTTAAACACGAACTTAGCGTGCAAGATATATGGCGCTACGTTTAGTAAGTGGTGTTTAATTCCGCTTAACCCGGGGCTAGGAGCCGTATGAACCCATGAAATTTAAGAAGATCTTCATGGTATTCATATGGACAGTCACAGTGAAAGCGTGACTGAGATACACCATTCTCTAGATGACGATTTTACAACGAATGTCATATGTATTAGAAATACTGATCAGCGACACAGATTTGATATATTTGGGACATCATGATGTCTTGTCGGCATCATTGGAAACTGCTGACCGCTTCTCTCTCGTAGGAAACTAGCCTACGTTTAAGTATACTATGATCTTTTTTGAATTTGGTGCTAATGCAATGTAGGTAAACCAAGATGGTTAATCAGAATAATACCATCTAGACGTAACGCTATGAAAACTTCGTGGGAAATGTTCGCCGATATTCTGCGAGATCCCATAATAAGCCAATCACGACAATTTCTGACTTTTCTCTCTGATAATGATTGACGTTTACTTCACGGAGATTAACATCTTCGCGCGGCAAAATCTTTTGATATTTTCTAACCCCTAAGAAAACCAGATTTTTCGGCGAGAGTAAAATCTTTCATCTTCACGGTTTATGTCTGGAAATGATGCCGCATTTGGATACTGTTTCCCGATAATGTTTATACATTAGTCCACGTGCTACCGCGTGTAATTACTGTGGGCGTGATTTCAACAAGCTAACCACCTGATTGGCTAACAAATGTAGTTTCCAATTCGCATGGGATTTATATAGGGCTGAATTCAGATATAATACTTCGTGATATTATATCTGAGTTTACTGAGATTGGTGCTAATGCTGTTCTGTGGAACGGGTCTTTGGATTATGGACGACGGCTGAATAATTAATGACGGACCAGACGAGTTCAAACAGAATAAGAAATAGACAGGTATTTACCGCCAATAGAATACAGATTTTTAAGGAACTTACCCCGGACAGCATAAGCAAGAGTACCTCGAAGAGAACAAAGAATAAACATCTACTTACATCGAGTAGAGTAAGGAATAGAAAGGTACTTACGTTGAATGTAATAAGGAATAGACAGGTACTTACCTTGAATAGAACAGGGAATTGACAGACGTTTACCTTGAACCAAATAAGCAATAGACAGGTACTTCCCTCCAACAGAATAAGGAATAGACAGATACTTCCCTCTAACAGAATAAAGAATAGACAGGTATAATCACCTTGAATATAATAAGCAATAGACAGATACTTACCTTGAACAGAATAAACAATAATAGGGTATAGGAATACTAGACAGATACTCAAGAAACAAGAAATGTCTTACCTTGAACGGAAAAAGGAAGGAATAGTGGTACTTACCTCTAACAGAATAATCAACAGACGGGTACCTACGTCTAACGAAATAATCAATAGACAGGTACTTATCTCTAACAGAATAATCCATTGACAGGTACTCACCTCTATCAGAATAATAAACAGACAGGTACTTACCTCTAACAGAATAATCAAGACAGGTACTTACATCAAACAGAATAATCAATAGATTGGTATTCGCCTCCAACAGAATAATCAATAGACAGGTACCTACCTCTAACAGAATAATCCACTGACAGGTACTCACCTCTATCAGAATAATAAACACACAGGTACTTACCTCTGACAGAATAATCAAGACAGATACTCACCTTCAACAGAATAATCAATTGACAGATACTCAACTCCAACAGAATAATCAACAGACAGGTACTTACCTCTAACAGAATAATCAATAAACAGATACTCACCTCCAACAGAATAATCAATAGACAGGTGATTACCTCTAACAGAATAATCGATATACAGGTAGTCATCTCACAGTATAATCAATAGACAGGTACTTACCTCAAACAGAATAACCAATAGACAGATACTCACCTTGAATAATATATGCAAAATACAAGTACGTACCATGAATATAAGGATATAGAAATGTACTTGTATAGAATAACGAATTGCTTAAAATGGAATACGGAATTAGATGGCATCGAAAAAACGAGAGATCCTGAAGGATCTTGGCGCCCACCATTGCCCGATAATTGTAAGCTAATGACAAGAGGATCTTTTTGTCCATTGTTACTAAGAACAAATGACTGATTTGTAATTTTGTTTACAGAATTTCGAATCTGAGCGAAAAAGATCGAAAAAGGGACACTGGAAAACCCCAAGATATCATTTTTCTAAGTTTCAGGAGTTTCAAGATTTCTAGAAACTGTACTTATGTCGGTTGTTATAGTACAAGAGAAATGAGCAATGTTAGTCTGAAAGTGAATGTACATGTATGGAGGATCCTTCGTCTTCATTTTTTAGGATTTTATTTTATTTTTTTATTTTTGCACGTGTCATCATTGGATACTGGAAGCGAAGACAAATCTCTTTGACACTTTGGCATAAGCTATGAAACATACTTAAGATTTTATAATTAGGAACGAATGCTAATTCTGTTCTGTTTATTGGGCTAGTTTGCGATATCTCTTCTAAGATACCATTATCGAAAATAGTAAGATGGTACAATACTTAATACTGAAGGGATCCGGTCCGCGCAGTAAATTTGAAACTTTGAAAGCGTCTGAATCCTGATTATCTCCCTTGGATCGAAACATGCAGTAGTCTACAGTTGTCGAGTTGTGACGTTGTGTCCCAAGAGTGACGTCCCTTCACGTAGCCGACCCGCCGGCAGACGAAACAGTGGGGCAGTTCACTTGCAAACTGCATGGACTAAAGAAAACTTGAATGAATACATTTTAATTCTGAATTATTTGAACTCCTTGATATGAAAGGTGAAGGTACGGATATTCTCTATAGTCAATATATAGAATATGCCCCACCATTTCATCCGCCGACTCTTGTGATGCAACACCACAACTCGGGAATACCGTATTAATTTGAAGCGTAACAAAAAAAGGTATCTTGAACAACTAGGCCCCATGTGGGACCTGTGTACCAAATTTCAGAAAGATCCATCCAGTATTTCTTGAGGAATCACGATAACAAAGTTTCATGGGGAAATCCAAGATGGGCGCCTGGTGGCCATATTAGATTTTCGAATCGGATCGAAAAAGTATTTTGCACAACTATACCCCAAGGGAAACCTATGTACCAAATTTGAGAAAGATCCCAGCAGTACTTCCTGAGGAATCACGATAACAAAGTTGCATGGGGAAATCCAAGATGGCCGCCTGGTGGCATATTGGATTTTCAAATCGGACCAGAAAAGGTATCTTGCACAACTAGACGACAAGGGGAACCGGTGTACCAAATATGACAAAGATCCATGCAGTAGTTCCTGAGAAATCGCAATGACAAAGTCTCATGGGGAAATCCAAGATGGCCACCATTGAATTTTCGAATCGGACCAGAAAAGGCATCTTGCACAACTAGACCCCAAGGGGATTCTGTGTACCAAATTTGAGAAAGATCCATGCAGTACTTCCTGAGGAATGACAATAACAATGTTTCATGGGAAAATCCAAGATGGCTGCCCGGTGACCATCATGGATTTTCGAATCGGACCAGAAATGGTATCTTGCACAACTAGACCCCAAGTGGAAGCCATGTACCAAATTTAAGAAAGATCCATGAAGTAGTTCCTCAGAAATCGTGATAACACGGTTTCATGGGGAAATCCAAGATAGCTGCCTGGTGGCCATTTTGGATTTTCGAATCGGACCAGAAAAGGTATCTTGCACAACTGGAACCTGTGTATCAAATTTGAGAAAGATCCAGGCAGTACTTCCTGAGAAATCATGATAACAAAATCTCATGGGGAAGTCTACGATGGCCGCCTGGTGACCATATTGGATTTTCGATTCGGACCGAAAAAGGCATCTTGCATATCGAGACCCTAAGGGGAACCTGTGTACAAAATTTGAGAAAAATCCATGCAGTAGTTCCTGAGAAATGACGATAAAGTTTCATGGGGAAATCCAAGATGGCTGCCTGGTGGCCATACTGGATTTTCAAATCGGACCAGGAAAGGTATCTTGCACAACTAGCTATAGACACCAAGGGGAACCTGTGTACCAAATTTGAGAAAGATCCATGAAGTACTTCCTGAGAAATGACGATAAATTTTCATGGGGAAATCCAATATGGCTGCCTGGTGGCCATATTGGATTTTCGAATCGGACCAAAAAAGGTATCTTGAACAACTAGACCCCAAGGGGAACCTGTGTACCAAATTTGAGAAAGATCCATGCAGTAGTTCCTGAGAAATCGCGATAACAAGGTTTCATGGGGAAATCCAAGATGGCTGCCTGGTGGCCATATTGGATTTTCGAATCGGACCAGAAAAGGTATCTTGCACAACTAGATCCCAAGGGGAACCTGTGTACCAAATTTGAGAAAGATCCATGCAGTAGTTCCTGAGAAATCGTGATAACAAGGTTTCATGGGGAAATCCAAGATGGCTGCCTGGTGGCCATATTGGGTTTTCGAATCGGACCAGAAAAGGTATCTTGCACAACTAGACCCCAAGGGGAACCTGTGTACCAAATTTGAGAAAGATCCATGAAATAGTTCCTGGGAAATCGCGATAACAAGGTTTCATGGGGAAATCCAAGATGGCTGCCTGGTGGCCATATTGGATTTTTGAATCGGACCAGAAAAGGTATCTTGCAAAACTGGACCCCAAGTGGAACCTGTGTACCAAATTTGAGAAAGATCCATGCAGTACTTCCTGAGAAATGACGATAACAATGTTTCATGGAGAAATCCAAGATGGCTGCCTGGTGGCCATATTGGATTTTCGAATCGGACCAGAAAAGGTATCTTGCACAACTAGACCCCAAGGGGAACCTGTGTACCAAATTTGAGAAAGATCCATGCAGTAGTTCCTGAGAAATCGCGATAACAAGGTTTCATGGGGAAATCCAAGATGGCTGCCTGGTGGCCATATTGGATTTTCGAATCGGACCAGAAAAGGTATCTTGCACAACTAGACCCCAAGGGGAACCTGTGTACCAAATTTGAGAAAGATCCATGCCGTAGTTCCTGAGAAATCGCGATAACAAGGTTTCATGGGAAATCCAAGATGGCTGCCTGGTGGCCATATTGGATTTTCGAATCGGACCAAAAAAGGTATCTTGCACAACTAGACCCCAAGGGGAACCTGTGTACCAAATTTGAGAAAGATCCATAAAGTAGTTCCTGAGAAATCGCGATAACAAGAATTGTTTACGGACGGACTGACGGACGGACGACGGACCACGGACGACGGACCACGGACGAAAAGCGATTTGAATAGCCCACCATCTGGTGATGGTGGGCTAAAAATATAGATGGGAACTCCTACACAGCTTCCATATTTTGTATTTTAAATAAAATAGAAATATACCGTCTCATTTCTCCCAATATTCACTCTTCGCTTTTTACGACATTACATGCGGTTTTATTGTGAACCTAGTGCCGGTGCGATACAAGGGTTTTAGGGGGAGAATTTTTTTAATTTCAAACTGACGAATGTTATAGAAAAATTAAACAATACTGTCATAATATTTAATTTGTAGAAATGGGGCTAGGCCCATCGCGTAAGTGAAGTAGGCCAATTGCTTTCGTATTGCCATATACTCTCCCTATGCAAACCTTGGGTTCCTATGCAAACCTATTGCTGTATTACATAAATATATTTCGAAATACAAAACATGGAAACGATGTAGAGATTTACATCTTTCTCTTGTAAATTTTGCCAGATGGAAAGTAAGAATACGGGATCAGTGGGAGCTTTTCATCTTTCATACTTTAATTTTTTAGATGGAAAGGTGTAATACGAAATCCTGTTCCATAATACTCTGAGTAAAATCAAAATGGATATTAGTGTGTAACTGGAAAGTTCTGTTTTCGTCGTATTCCTCCAAAATTACATTTGCGTACACTTCGCCATCCATAAGATGGCTTGCGAATCGTGTGTCTCCATTATTGCGGAGCGATGTCCGGTACTTTACCGGATTCTGTTCGGCCTTCATCCGGCGGAGAACAGACTCGAGAAATCTGATAAATTACAGGTTTTCATACGACTTCTGAAACAGATATTGCCTGGGCTTACAAAATATATAGGTATGTATAACTTTCGTATCATCCAAGGGGTGTCGTGAATCTGAAATTTTGAACAAGTAGTTCATCACATGACTCGAAAATGGCGAGTTACGTCGGTAGACTTTAGCTGATTGGCTGACGAAGTCACGTGGTATTGGTTTTTGGAAATTCCCTCTTGCAGTTGCCGAAAGTAGGCTGAAAATGGATACACACGATCCCAGGGTCAGTCTTACCGCGTATAGATGACCGAGATGGTTACAGGTTGCCAAAATTAATGTGTTTTGTCTCGTGAAAGTGCTCAAAAGTATTTTATCTCAAATAAGATGATTATTTGCAATTTACCAGGCAGTTTCAGTGAAGAAAGTTGGACAAATAAAAAATTGGGAAAATCGGTCCGAAAAATCGTCCACAAAATGGCTTATTTTTGGAATATGCTGTCACTGTGATGTCATCATGGCCGCCATCTTGGATTTTGTGACATTTTTTGGTAGAGCTTGAACCAAAGATACAGTGTGGCAAGTTTCTACTTCGCAGCGTGAAAGATAATAAAAATAACGAAGCTGATGGGAGGCTAACTATTCTTTGAATAACAATATTGCCCCTCAGATGCCCTTTTGGGGGCCAGAGGGCATCACAGAACCCAGAGCAAAGGGTACCCCTTTTTTATATTGTTATATATGCCTCAAGTGATGGGTGTGCCAAGTTTGGTGCTTTGGACCAGCTGTCACGATCTTCCCAAAATATGGCCCTGAGCCACCTTACTATTACATGAAATGTGAAAATTGTTAAGATGAGCCAAATTATCGCAAAAGATAATATTCTCAATTTAATAAGCAATAATCAGGCACCGGTCTTGAACATGAGAACAAGACAGTCACGATGGATATCAATGAACATTTGTGTGATCCCGGTGTATATTCACGTTAACGCTGCGAGCTGCTTGTTCAATAACTTCACAACATAAAAGACTTACCACACTTTCACATACAGTAACGCCCCCACACGGTAAGATAGGCACATGCGCAAAGAACTGGTATATTAGTCATAGGGAAAGGTGACCTACATAGAGAAAGGAACAATATATCTTCATTAGTGAGGTGGCTTAGCAAAAAGATCGTGACACGCTGGACCAAAGCACCAAACTTGGCACATCCATCACTTGAGGCATACAGAACAATATCAGAAGGGGTGCCCATTGCTCTGGGCCGTGTGACGCCCTCTGGCCCCCAAAAGGGCATCTAAGGCAGGGCTGCATCTAGAGCCAATTTAGTTCCGAAAAACGTATGGGCGCCCAAAACTCAAATGAAACAAAAAACGAAAGTGTTGTTGTTCTTCTTCAATTTGAAAGGATTCTGAAGAAAATACTCCTAGAAAAAGCTTCTGGGAGCCTCAATATCGATCCGATTGCATAGCTGGGTATTGAATTTCATGTTAATAAACCTCTATTTTGTGATTGATCACAAGCTCTTTGTGCCGAAATTCACCAAAAAAATTGGATCATCAATAATGAGTTACGAAATAGAACTGGAAGTTTGGGATCGGAACCTGCAAAAAGTCCCTGGATACAGCCCTGTAAGGGTAAATATTATCATTGAAAACATAGTTGACTTCCCAATAGCTTCATGATTTTCGTTATCCTTGAGGCCAGGAAGCTGAAACTTGCCACATTATATCTTTGGTTCCAGCGCTACAATAAAATGTAACAAAATTGAAGATGACCTCTATGATGATGTCACAGTGACGTCATATTATAAAAATAAGCCATTTTATTGACGATTTTTCTGATCAATTTTTCAAATTTTGTATTTGTGCCATTTTCTTCGCTCAAATTGCCTTGCAAATCAGTAAATAATCATCTGATATAAAATAAATATTATTATGCACTTTCACGAGACAAAATACACCAATTTGGAAGAAAATACGACAAAAACACAACTGCCGTTCATTTTGAATTTACCCATGATGCTCTTCTCCGAGAATTAAATGGCCCTAATATGATTTGCTATATGGACACAAGGTGCCAGCTCTCAACACTTCCGAGCATCAGAGAAAATTTTATTGGGAAGAGCGGGGGGAGGGGTAGGGGATGAAGGTGAATCCATCAGTAACAATTGACGCAGGATTCTCCCTATTCAGTATCATTTACTAGTGGGTGTGCCTGCAGAACCGGCATATAATTGGAGTAGTGCACGTGTCCTGAAACATGCACATGTAAATGTGTAAATATAATGGTATTGTCACCTAGTGGGAATAAGGTGTAGTTTCAGACCCCTCCCCCAATCTGCCCCTGAACCTGAAATCGTCCTAAGAACTCTCGGTCATGTCAATAGCGACGGATAGAAGTCAACGTGTTATTTTAATGTTAATTTCATGTTCCTGTCCCTCAATGGGCGTTAAATGCAATTTCCGATCCTTTTTCTGTGTCTATTCACTCTCTCAGATCCATATAATTTTCCTGAAAATGTTTGACAGGTTTTTGACCAAAAAAAACTCAATATTGCGGGCCTCAATTTTCACACTCGGTATTCCCAGAGCTATCTTGACAAAGTTCCATGAACATTCGACGAAAGCTGTGTCCATTCAATGATAATATATAGACAAGTGCTACAACATGTTACTTGTATGTTGCGCGGGTGATTGGGTGGGTACAGGTTCCTGTTGCTTCAAAGCATTTTGCTGAGAAGCAACAGGAACTTGATAATGTGATGTCTAGCGCTGTAATATCACTTGTCTTTATTGCACCATGTAAGCGTCCTGTCTGTGTCTTGTGTGCTGTCCTCAGTGTTTTATAGGGTGGACGGAGGGTGTCTGGTTCCATGCTGCTTCAAAGATTTCTTCTTTGAAGTAACAGGAACGCAACTTGGCTGGGTGGTGCTTGTAGTTGGTTCGACGCGATATAGCTGAGATATTGTTGAAAGCCACGCTAAATTCTATTTACTCACTCACCCTTACTTGTATGTTGCATGTTCTCGGTCTCCATTGGGCGTTAAATGTTCTTTTGATTCCTTCTTGGTTTTAGACTCCCTTTAATTTTCTGGCCATACAGCTCTGTTAGCTATCCTGACGTAATTTGATGGCCTTCCAATAAAAAATCCCGGCCTATGACAGGCGTAAGATGCCCCTTTTGGGATTGTTCTTTTCAGTTTCACCCTCACTGACTCCAACACTCTTCAGATGAAGGTTCGTACCATTTCGTTCAATAATTTTGGCTTTTTTCGGCGGCCACAAATATACAAACAGAGACGTATAGAACTAAACACAAGTCCCCGATCCATGTAACACTTGCTAATTCAGCTATTCTTCTCACGAACTTAAAAGTAGAAAGATTGAAATTGGAGCGATATGCAAGAAGTGGGGGAAATTGACGTCTGGCGACTAAAAAGCAACCATATAACAGGAAAGCTTCCCTTGTCACCTCACCTGCAGACCCGAGAATACGGTGGATTCTCGGTCGTAGCCTTAGTATCTCAGCCGTGCTTTTATTGCAGCTGTTAATATGGATACTATGAAGTATCCCCACGGTCCCTAGCAACGCCTTAAGCGGAATTAGATACGCTAGCGCGTGAGCTGTGATGACAGATCAACTCAAAACAAATAACTAATCGGATTTTAATGGATGAGCATCGAGGACGTCTGATGAAGTAAACGCCTCAACATGGGGTGAATCTGGTAAATGCTAGAATACCCTAAAAAACTGTCCAGTCTTGGACATTTCCATCTTTTCCCCCCATTTTACGAGATGAAAAGCTGAATTTTCAATTTTTACAAGGATAGGGGCGATTGTTTCCTTTTACACATGCGATTATGTAAACCTAATTGGTATAGGTGGTTTCAGCCACCCGGCTCTCCCTTCTCAAAAAACTTTTCTCTGATACTCCTAAATGAAGAAACGTCGAGGGCTGTAACTTAGAGCAGTTATAGCTTATAATACTGATGTTATTTTTTAGCTTGTTGCATAAAACTCGGAGCACAGCTTCATGAGTAAATTCATAATGGATAACATTAGGGTGTACCAGAAAGTTCTGTTTTTATCGTATTCCTTCAAAATTAATGTGTTGTTCTTCGTAAAAGTGCTAAAAAGTATTTTATCTCAAATAAGATGATTATTTACTAATTTACCAGGCAGTTTCAGTGAAGAAAATTCCACAAATAAAAAATGGGAAAAATCGGTCCGAAAAATCGTCCGCAAAATGACTTATTTTGGGAATATGATGTCACTGTGATGTCATCATGGCCGCCATCTTGGATTTGGTGACATTTTCCGGTAGCGCATGAATCAGTGATACAGTGTGGCAAGTTTCAGCTTCCCAGCCTGAAGGATAATGAAAATAACGAAGCTGTTTCTAGGCTAACTATTCTTTAAATAACAATATTGCCCCTCAGATGCCCTTTTGGGGGCCTGAAGGCATCACACAGCCCAGAGCAAAGGGCACCCTTCTGATATTGTTCTATATGCCTCAGGTGATGAGTGTGCCAAATTTGGTGCTTTGGTCCAGCGTGTCACGATCGACCCAAAATATGGCCCTAAGCCACCTCACTACATGGTCTGCAGCTGTGCTTCTTCATCTGCCTTCGTTATTACTTCGTCCTGTAGCCCGTTGGTTTCAGAATTGAAGGCGGAATATTGCGAAGAATTCGGTCCAATATCAGGATCCAATATGTAACGTATGATGAGGAATTCGTTCCATGATCAATTTTGGATAAGTTCTCTGATTCATACCTCAACAATTCAATGTACGCTTACATTTCTGAACAAAAATGGTAATTAAAGTTTTAAATAATAGTATATAGTCTACTGCCAAGTGCAAGAGAACACGAGTGAACACAATCACATTAGACACACTCGTAGAGTGACACCTGTTTTATTCAAATATTGCCAATAACATGCTAATTCCTTCACCGATATTTAATTTCACATTACCATGTTTTTGCTGTCCACAACACATACTCACAACTTGAATCCATCAGTTTCTAAACCAGTCGTCAAAGTGGTCGAATCAGAAGCAGCATTGATACATAAAAGTGACACCACATACGTCTCTCTATGTCAGGGTTTTTAGTGCCAACAATGGCATCATATTGGTGTTGAATACTGGTATACGGAGAATGTGCATGACGGTACAATACACTTGTGATGTTTCAAAACACATGTATGTTACATTTTATCACTTCCATTTGTTGGAGGTAACACACTCTAGTGTTAATATTCTTAACAATTTCATACAAGATTGGGTTAAAACAAAAGAAAGTTGAGGGCGATGGTCCAACACAAGTTTTTTTTGTGTGTGTGTTTGGTGCCGATTCCGATTGAATCCATTTTGAGAGTGATTTGCGACAAGCACTGACTGTGGAATGACGTACACATAGTAAAATTACTTCAAAACGAAACTGCACCGGAAAAACACCATCACTCCTCGTTATCGATATGATATATCGAGCAGCAAGAAGTTTTAAATAAATGACATAAAACCTTCATCATACAAATAGCACGAATATTTCGGATAGAGTACCTTGAAGTAATAAAAATTATCAACAGACGGAAAATGTGCACATTGTACAGTCCCGTTTTACACAACATTCATTCAAATATCTATATATTTTCACATACGAAAATCATTCGGTAATTCGTGGCCAACTTTAATTGCAACGCATTTGAAGGAACGTAATCCGTATTTTGCGGTTTTAACTCTGGGTAAAAACTTTCATAGAGGGGTCAACAATTCGGATGAATTTCGGATCTCAGGTTATGAAGACTTTCAATGACCTGATGCCATAAGGCATGGTCTACTGACGTGTAAACTTGGCAGATTAGTCTTTTTAATAAAACTATTGAAATCACTATTGAAATCAATGTAACAACACGATGAATCCGCTCCATTTTTTTGTAGCTTTTCAAATTGAAAAAGTGTCACACAAAACGAACAGAAATTAAAATTGGATATGATAAAAAAAATTGTACAGAGCAAGTCACTCGTGATATTAACATATAGAGTGCGGGTTGACTCGCTTATAGCATGATGTTTTCTACGTATAACAAATATGCTCGCTAAAATTAACAGACTATCTATACTGACACCGAGAAATTTGAAAGATTCTTCACGTTTGGTATCTACGCCGATGATATTGAAAATTGGATTTTTGCTACGAGTATTTTGTCCATTAGAGAGGGATAGTATTGTCCGTGAATCCTGAACAATGCTAACAGATCAGATGGAATAGTAATCACAAGAGAACATTAGAATGGACAATGTAGACATTCAGTAACCATGGAAATCATAATTTTGTACTCAGCAAATTCATTTGGTTGAAATGCTTTTTCAGATTTACGACTTAAGCGCCTTTTGACCTCACCATTAATAAGTCTCTTAAATGTCTTAAAGGTAAGGTATATCAAAGTTTAGTATCAATCCCAAACCTGGAACAGGAAGATATCACACAAACAATAACAGTTCTCACACAGACAGACGAACAGATGGACAGGCTTACCTCAAAATCGATCGGCACTACTTTGCTTGCCGTGACCCACCACGAATTGCAAATTGTCTTGCCCACCTGACCTTGTACTTTTAAACTCAAAATATAAAGGATTCTTCTTTGTCTCGTAAACAAGTGATACCTAAGATTTGGTACAAATCAGTGACCTGATATTGCGGATTTTCCAATTGCTTTTTACAGATTTTCTGGCCTAAGTTATCTTGACCTCTGACCTAAAAATGAAATATGTTTCTTTCTTGCATGAGCAATGTATGTCCACAGATTAGTTCATAACTTGTAACTGGATATTTTCCGTTCGTTTAGTAGCTTTTATGGCTCAAGTGGCCTTTGACCTTTGGACTTCAAAATACACAAATGTAGGGTTATTATTTGATCCATAGATGAGGTAAACCCAAAGTTTGATTCAAATCCATAATTGAACTTGGGATTTTCCAGTGTTTTTTTTTTTACAGGTTTTCTGGCTTAAGGAAAAACCTTGGACCTTTTGATCTCATAAAGAAATTGGGTTATTCTTTGTCCCAAGAACAACGTACACCCAAAGTTTAATACCAATCCATAACTGGAACAGGAGTTATCTCACGGACAAGAAAAGTTACGAGACGAATCAACCAGCAGAAATCCTGATAGCAGTATACATGTACGACCTCGTACATCGACCGGTGTATACTAACTAGTTACTTCAGATTTCTAATGTCAGAACATTATGGACATATCCCCAGAACTATGCATGCTTAACAGATTGGATTTTTTTTTATGAATACATGATTTCAGTTGTAGTTTACCACATCAAGACGTTTTGAAGACATCTTGGTGAAGATACTGTGACAAAAGTCATACCCAGCAAGAAGTTCAACATATTAATACCGCAGCAGAAATTAAAGTCATTGCAAATTGCATGATCGCTATTGTACATTATCAGTTGTAAAGGGAAAGAATGAAAAAAAATAAAAAAAATAGTGTCTCTTGCTCCTCTTAAAGTGATGGTAAACCCTCAAGTAAAGTTTCTATCAAATGAAACACCATTGCGAACAGCGTCGGAAAATATTTATTGTATATTTTACGATTTTATTACACAGAGTAAACTGCAAATAAAGCATGGTATTCCATGGTGGTCTGTTGCAATCATATCTAAGTCCAATGACGTCACACTGCCTTAATACATATATTTCAAACTGTGTATGCACTTTCCAAAGCTTGATTCAAGCTTAAGGTGTTTATACTTTGAGTTTCAACACAGATTCACTGTTTCAATGTGCATGTTTCACCAAAATCAGGGAAATTAAATGCAAGATTTAAATTGACTTGACATTTATGAGTTACCAGACAGTGAGTCTGTGTTGAAACTCAAATTATACACACTGAATCAAGCATTGGAAAGTGCATACAAAGTTTGAAATATATGTATTAAGGCAGTGTGACGTCACTGGACCTAGATATGATTGCAACAAACCACCATAGAATACCATACTTTATTCGCAGTTTACTCTGTGTAACAAAATTGTAAAAAATTACAATAAATATTTTCCCACACTGTTTGCAATGATCTGTCATTTGATGGAAACTTCAGTTGAGAGTTGACGATCACTTTAAGGAGATGAATGCAAATGTCTGCCAATTTGACCAAAATGACCAGTGGTCTGGAAGTGATATGTAAACTACATTTGGTTTTTGATATCATAATTCAAAACATTCCTTGTATCCTAATACTTGCGAAAATTATATTGGTTTCCATATTTGATATCAATATAATTATACTTACAATAACAATGGTTGATGGGGACGTCAGGAGAAGTCCATTCAACAAGAGCAATCACATGTTTAAAGTAGTAATAAAAAAAAAGTCCAGCATTACAATGTACACTACATGAGATGTCAAATTAATAATGCCTGATATATTAAATATAATTTTACACATTCATCATGTTGGTGAGCATTGCCAAAATTGGATGGGTGTCCATCTTAACCGTTTTAATTGCTGTGTAAGGAGGGTGTCCCATTGGTTAGGCACTAATGTGCAACTTGCCACGAATGTATCACAAACATCAAGTTGAACGACGCGCTGTGGTATCACCGGTTTATGTCCTCACCGTTTTCGACTTCTGGTGGCGGTGTTGCTTTCATAGAATCGACAACTGTGAACTACAGTCACTGTGGATGTGTGATGTATTTTTCAGCGCTGTATTATTATTTTTATCCATTATTTTAACTTTCCTGGAGCATATTTCTCTATAATACTTACCTGGAAACGTCACATATCACAATTTTATCAGAACTTTGACAAGCTCATGTCAACATAATAGAACCGGATTGCAGTCACTTCCGGGAACTACGAACATACGACTGAGAATAAAGTTCGCTTGTTCCAGGTCCGTATTCTAGGACCTATTTTGTGCGGAAATTTATATTTTCAATATTTTGAGTGAGGTACATGAACACAAGTATGGCAAAAATCGCTACCAATCAACTGCGCAAGGATATGTGACGGTGCCTTCCGTCAACCTTGACTGTTTTGACAAATACTCAAAATCAGTTCACCTTATTTCATCTGATGCGATCGATATATTTTGTTGTTTTAGTACAATGCGACTCTTCGTGAAGTATGTGCTATTTTGGATCCGCTTTGTCTGCCAAATAGCATCTGAAAAAAAATATGCAAAAATCCAATATGGCGACCTACAGGACCATCCAGGTGTTCGGATATAAGCGTCATATGTACAGTTAGCCTTTAAAATTCGAAAGATAAAATAGTGCACATTGTAAATTGGGACTTACACCATATTTACTACTTCATGTCACATGCGGCTGATGATTTTATATTGACTTCTGCTAACAGCCCCATGAATCATTGTTTTGTTATAATTTTAGTTTATTGATATCAAATATGGAAACACATATGATAATTGTATGCGCTATGATCCAAGGCACATTTTGATATATAATATAGTTAACCAAATGTAAGGCATATATCACTTCCAAACCATGGGTCATTTATTTAGTCGGCCATTATGAATCTCCTTGAAGAAGAATGTCCTTTCAGAGTTCCACACCAGGAAAACATGTCAGGTTAACATTCTATCCTTATACGACTGCACCAAGGTTTACGACAGACTATTCTGCCATTCGGTCCTGTTACGCCTTCAACATCTAATAACTTTTATAATGTTATAGAAGTTTAGAAAATGCAAAATGAAATTTCTGGTCACGCTATCATGCTATCACCCAAAAGTCCGTGTTTTGTTTTCTGGTGTCTTCTCAAATGTTCCCGTCGACTGAAGTGATGGTCACAAAACTGGCAATAGAACCGGGGACTAGGTTGGTGAGTTTTTAAGTGGCGACGATAACTGTCCGGTCTGTAAAAGTATTTCCCACATGTCTCGCATACCGTCTTATAATCTGTAAGATAAAATAAGAGCAAATACATATCTTCCTTTTTCTCTTTTTAGATCTGTCCCGGAAGGGTTCCAGGGCTGATACTCGGGCCGATATATATATATATAAAATGTCATAACTTATTTTATTTATCATATACCAGTTAAGCACATCTATTTACGACCTGTTAATAACCAAATCTCAATGCAACTGGAGACATATTTGAACTCACTGAATCGGCGATAATTGAACCCTCAGTAGAGTTTTGCGACACAACCGAAACACACACACACAAAATCCTGATTGCTCAGGGGCGTAACTCATATTGAATAGGTAGATATCGCGTAGAATACTTTAATGCATCGGTGTCATAACATTACCCCAACCAAATTTTACGAAGCAAAGCTAAAGTCAAACGGGCCAGCTCGTGACCGAGTTCATGGCCGAGCTCGACCCAACTCATCGGTGAAGCCGACAGATAAAAATATCGGTACACGTTACCAATGGAGTCGTGATATCCGTATACGTGATTGGTTTATTCCTGACGCATTATGAGCATTTAGGTATACAGTGTAACAGCAATTCCTATAAATTTTACATTTCAAATTTTTCTCTGGTGAATGACGTCCAATTATCCGAAACGAAGAGACCACCTTCAAACGCCAACTTACTAACGATATACTACAATTTCACCATTAATGTGAGACGATAAATGAGAGAATGAATACACCTAAACCCTGATATTTTATCCTTCTTACCATCAGCTGATGAAGAGTGTTTCCATTCATCTAGATGACAGGTGTCATTTATCCTGAAATCTCACATATCTTATATAACACGACATTACTTGTTAACACACAATACAGGAAGGCTTCAAGTTCTGTGTGTAACCCGACGCACCAAATTAAAAGCTTACCAGACGGACTACCGTTCCAGGGATCTCGCATTGGCAATTAAATTGATGCCCTGTAACTAAGTGGAGGTGGCAGGGTAATTCAGCTGTATTATTATTCCCATCTACCATTGAATTGTCATGGATGTACATCAAAGGATAATAGACGGATAATACGTCATTAGGTTTCAGGTCTATTAACCGCCAGTTAGTTATAGGATCACCCCTCATCTCCATGAGCAACCTTAAACAAGCGATTCATGGAATCATGCATGGTCTCACATGCTGCCCTTCTCTTTGGCAAGAGAAGGGGGCGGGGGGTAAAGTAGCCTGCATTGGCGTAATGCTGTTCAGAAGTTTGTCGTATGAGTAACCGTGAGGTGATTCAGACAGCATATACAATGATCAGTCTGTCGACAAACAGGACCACGCGGATATGGCTTTGTGTTATTTGAGCGAGGTTGCTTTAGCTTTAACAGTGTTGCTATTGACATGGTTGGTCCATTGGCATGGCCATCCTTCGTGGTGTATCAGGGTCATTACCGCCTGACCCGAACCAAAACGCCATTTATAATGATAAGACTATTCCTGGAACGACCGGGAAATTATTTTGCCAGAGGTTCCTCGTCGACGACGCAGACTCAAGATAAATGATATTGTCGACTATTGCCCTGTTAAACAAAGTCGGTAAAGTGCGGCTTATACCAACAGTTCTTTAAGTGAACATGTTCCTACTCATGATCTGTGTCATATGGAGTCCAGTTTCCAACACAGTGTGGAAAGTCTCGTCTCGAGTCTCCGAAAAAGAAACACTTCACTTGACAGCGATGTCCCTCAACATATCGTAGTGTCAAATCAAAATATTGGCTTCTTGTCTTGTCAAAGCAATCGAAACACGTGTGGTCGTAGAGAAAGAGGTTAATCAAAGCTAAATACAAGAAAAATATACCAAGAAATATTTCAAGGTATGATATAGCATGCAATATAACTTAGCAAAATTGATTTTGCAAAATATGGAAGTGTCTGTGGAATGTTGGGAAAATGCTCTCACTGTAAGCTACACCTTAATCGTTGAATGGCATTTTCCCCAAAACGCCACAGGACAATGTTTGATATATTTTGCAAAATTAATTCTGTTAAATTATAATTTATGCTTTATCTTTCCCTGAATTATTTTTTTGTATACTTTTCGTGGATTTAACTTGATTAATGTACTTCACTGAATTTACATGTGCTTCGATTGCTCTGACAAGATACTTTCCAGCCCCGAAGAAAGTAGAGCGGATTGCAGAGAAGAATACTTCTGGGGATTAGGTTTACTGCTCGTTCAGTATCGTTAATTCAATGCAATTTGTTTATTGTACACAAAATGTGACATTTTAATTTCTTGTACGACATCGTGCGATGAACATAGCATCTTTCTATCTATATATTTTGCATTATATTTTTCCTCGTACGAAGGTCACGAGAGATGAGACTTAAGGAACATTATAGATGGAAATTAAAGGACAAGAGTTATGGTAATTAATGTACATTGGACAGGAGAATTAAAGATCACGAGAAATAGAAACTCACGGACACGTCAAGTAACGCACAGGAAACCTGAAAATCAACGAAAAGTATAGACAAGGGAATGAACACACAAGGTGGTGGGAAATAATGGACATGGGAATATGGGAATTAACGGACATGAAAACAGGAATGCACGGACATGAGAAATAGGAAATCAAGGACACGAGAATTGGAAACGACAGTAATGAAAATTAACTCACATTGGGCATGGGAATTATCGGACAGGAGGCTAGGAATTAATGGTCGTGAGATTATTAATGGTCGTGAGGTCGTGAATTATCGGTCATGAGATTTAACGGTCATGAGAAAAGGGGATTAACAAACATGAAAATTAAACGACATGAGAAGTAATGGTCATGATATGGGAAGTTTGCCAAAACACATTCACCATAATTTTTTGTGGCTGAAAATACCAATGCGACCGCATGAGAACTGATGCAACAACGTGAAAGGGAGAAGAGGACTTTACGGAATCCACGTCTGATCTCATTCAAATCCGAAATCGTTTCACCCTCTGCCGTCACTATGACCGGGAAACAATCATTAACGCTTTGAAACAATTCTCCCAGTTGAAGAACTTATTTCAACATACCACTTCGATCTTCAATGGCACTTACGCTTTATTAAACTGCAATACAATTTGTTTGGATCAAAACTAAAATTCTGGTGACGTATCCATGACATTATCTCTTCGTAATTAATAAACAATAATGAATACAACAAAATTTAGAAATATAAGCCTATATGTATAACACACATTGTCCTGGAGAGTAGACTGGAGATTTAATAGTCTATTGTGATAATCAGTGGCAACAAGGAAGTCGTAGTTCTCAAGCGCTGAAACTCACCAGGCGAGTGTGACAGTTCTAGGTGGTTCTTCGTAGCTATCCTTAAGGGTATGTATGGAGAAAAACCTGTTGTTTTTCAACTGTAACTACGAAAGCAACTGTAACTACGAAAGTATGCCATAACCAGTAAAACATTACGACAAATGCGATCTTACCAAAACATAAGATATATAACAACATTGTATAATATCAAAAAAATCCTTATGAAGGTTAAAAATTTCCTTTAACAAAAATAGTTTGGCTATAGAGATAACATGAGATGTGTGGAACAGTCCATATATTGCGGTGGCTGAACGTTCAGGATATTCCTTAGTGGCAACGAAGATAGTTTCCGGAAACTGATTGAGGCGTTTGCAGACAATACTTAAAGGTGATTCACTGATACATTGTCACAGTACTTAAAGGTGCTTGCTGATTACAGTTGATCATTATTGTGCATGGCACACTTGCTGACATAGTGTTCATATTGCCATGTATTAATGGTCCTAGCACACACTTCTCAATGCTGGTTATCGTCAGACATTGATTTGTTTTGCTGTTTGCAAACGGTTCATGTGACATCATTGGAATTTCAGTGTATGATACCATACTCCAAAACACTATATGATAGTGGCATACTACAGAATTGGGTTGGTATTTGGTCATGCTGGTCTGGGACAGGTGAATGCATTTTCTTTTGATTCCTCAACAAAATGCCTCTGGCGAGTGACTGCTCTGTGTGGGTTATCCCACAATGTGACAACATATTTTTCTGCTTTAAATGAAACCATAGCATTCGCATTGGTGTCGAGATCTTAGCTATCATCAATAGCGTCTTCACCTGAAGTTTAGCAAGAATTCGTGTTGCGACAAACCATTGGTGATATATCGGTAAACGTCAAACATCTAAAGAATGAGACGATTATTTACAAATTAGCATTTAACGCAGACGCAATCCATCGATCGATATTCGTAATCCTTGAATGCATAACAACTTACCAACTATTTAAAATTATCCTAATTCAACTAGATCATTAAATATATGCATATGCTACTTGGACGTGTAAGACAGCTCGAGTTATTCCAAGTCTATGCCCTTTCCTGTGGGCTTAACTTTTCCGGTTGCCTGAACATTAATTTTAAAAATGGCATCCAGAAACTCTCTGTGAGCGATAAAAGCCTGTTGACTGAGAGGAAATAAAGGTGATTTTTTGACAGAATAAGGGTAACCGTTGTCTCTCAGAAATCGATCAAGCGACGACCTGTATTTCAAGAAGGATTTAGGTTCATAATGGGTCCCGGTTTCGGTTCGCAGAAGAGGGTAGAATTCTGCGAGGTACTGATCTAGCTCTTCGGCTGGAATATCTTCTACATTCCTCTCTTCGTTGTACTTCTTCCATAGCCAACGTTGAAGGGTGGAGACATACTTTACAATCTGCGTAATAGTAGCCTGTGGTAATTCTTCGCTTCTCGCCACTCGGGCACGCACGGATTTGCTGCTCAGCCGCTCGGGATACGATCGTGGGTACAGGTTGTGCAGTTCCAAATCTTCCGCCCTTGGGGAGCGAGCAGTTGCCACTTTCGAGGAAGATTCGTCTTTCGAGCCCAGAAGCAGGTTTATGTATTCTTGATTCGCATAATCGGCGTCTGTCAATAGAAGTAATACAATTTGAATGTCTTTTGGAGGTTTAGTCTGATCTTTAATTATATTTGAGCATGTGAACATGAGCGCAATACAAATGGAGCCGACAAATATTGGAATGGTTGAAAGATGCGCATATTTGACACCAGCGACCAAGATGCCTAGCATAGGGGATGTTCACAGACAATTTCTACAAATCCTAGCGCGTTGTGGAAACGATTATACATGTAACCACAACTATTCAATTCTAAGCGGATCAAGCCCTTAATTGTCAAAAACGCCAAGTGCGAGAGCAGATCCAACGATCAACCTGCAAACTCAGATCTGACGGGACTTGTGATGTCATATTTAAATCATCATCCCATGGTATAATTCAAACTACAGAAAACAACATTTGGAAGAAATACCCGTTAGTGATACGGATACATGACGTGGACTTCTCAGCATCATTGAAAACTGTTGGTGAATTTTCTATTTTCGACAACTGTAGATTCCCTTGGTATTCCATGCCTCTTTGGATGGAGCTGTTGATACGTGTAGTGTGGAGGAGTATTTCGGTATTGGACGCGGAAATTTCTGGACGACGGCTGACTACTGAATATCGGCTATGGTTCATTGGCGAGGGTATTTCACCTTTACACCGAGAATAACAATAACCAGAATATCCAGAGAACAGGTAATACTTTGCCGTTAGAGGTTAACACTTGTGTACTACCTTCATTCGCAAGACATATATTGGAAAAGATGAAACTTTCGGCAGGCTTTTGCCTATCATTTCTCTCATATGAGAAAATATGGGTGGTTACGATTATTGTTTGAGATTGAAATGCTTTTTAAAACCTTGTATATTGGGTTTTGAAATGAAATCTTGGAGATTGAAATTTTGACATTGTCTGCAATTGTTGACACGAGATCTTGGGAGTCTTGTGTTATATGTTCCTACATTTTATTGATTAAAATGATTTTACTAATTTAAGCCTCAATGGGAATCGAACCCACGACCACTCCACCACTGGCCCTCTGGACTCTTCATTTTTCACTTTTAACTTTATCTATCCCGTGCATGATTGCTCCTGGACTCTTAGTTATCTTATTAGTAATTGCACTCAGGTTCTTACCGATGGAATTAACAAACAAATTATCTACTTTGAAGCCCAAATATTCTATCTAGAAACTGAACATTTATTCTCCAAGAAAAAGCATACTGGCGATAACTGCATGTGCATGTATATAATTTGAGTATACATAGACATAATTGGGTACTCTAATTTAATCACTCGGGGACACGCTTGCACAAGAGATAAAAAATCCCTTGACAGAATGAATGCTGATCATTCCCCCTACCAAGCGAAAAACAAATCACCCTGTATTGTCAAAATATGACTGTCCTTCGCTCTACACAGTGTGTAATTGACACTTTGTGCCATTCTGAACATCATTTGACCCCCCCCCCCCCCACACACACACATAAATATCAGAATATACATGATTTTAAGGAAGATAGAATGGAAGTTCAAATAGATCACTCGGATAAGTGGTTTCATGCAATGTTTGACTTCCTTTAAGAGCACGAGCTGGCTTTACAGACTACATGCATCCAATAACTCACAATAGGAGAACAATTTTTTAATGCATGATACGGACTGAAGAAGTGAAGATGAGTAAGTTGACAGAATGATTTTTCTTCATATTTATACTTACAAGAGAAATGAAATGTGGTTAAATGTATTTTTAAGAACAGAGAAATATATTTGTTCATTTCATACAATCTAAAATCCGATAAAGCATACATACCATTGAAAATAGATAAACGTTTTTTTTCTAATTGGAAATCCTGAAAAGATCACTTGAAGAGGTGATTAAGTGATCATTTGTACATGTGTGTCCCCTGACTGTTGATCGTTCAGTGATAATAGTGAGTAACTAATGGTGGCTTCGTTTACAGTGTCATGTATCCTGAATACGAATATTTCCACAGAGAGGACGACAAATGAAAAACTAATCACGAGAGATTGAGACCATATTCAACGCTCATTTCATTATCCATTATACCTTTTACAATCTGTGGATTTCTGGATATAGCATAGTACACGCTTACTAATACACCAAGGTTATGAGCATTTTGGGGTACTTCAGAGTCTTTGAGACGATTCACCAATACGTTTGATAACCTGCGACAACATTTAGTCCTGGTACACATGAACCCGTTTTCTTTGACAAGCGAGACCAAATTTGTGGAAGACTGTTACGGCCTTTCGCTATATCCTGCTATGGTAGGTCATCGTCTATAATACAAGCTTGAAAGAAAGGTAATGGACTTCAGTAAATTTGCGCTCACTTGTCAAGGAAAACTGGCTCGTGTGTACCATGCTTTATACCACTAAATACCCGAAAAAAATGTCTTGCGGAATCACCCGTCACAATTACAATTGTTGGCTCAGTTAAATCCTTACTCTCAACATTTTCTCTCCATGAATATTTCATTCCCAATTCATACTATGTTGTAAGACCGCTAACACATTCACAGACATATATGTATAATTACAAGACGTATAAGGGAGTGGGAAGAGGTGCCGACATACTGACAGAGCCACATGACTTCACAGTATAGTCTTCTGGTTAACCTATTCTAAAGCACATACCAAGAATTTAACGATTCGTGATATGTGTTGTATCTCAGGTACGCTTTTATTGTACCTGTTCATGTAGCAACTTGGATGACATGACCACACGGCCCCTAGCACTGGCACATGTTTAGTTGTCGACGGGCATCAGTCTTCCGACCACGTAAGAAAATCACTGACAATCATTATCTGACAACGTTACGGAACACACTGACGACTATACAAATATATAGCTGAATTATAGTATATACAATATTTGGCGATGAGTTAAATTTTTGAAGTCAAACAAGGTACTGTCATATTCTAAGGTCATTCTCAGAAATGTGAGCCGATGTAAAGGAACGACTGTCCGGTGGGAATAAATGTCCGGGTCTCATGACAATATTTGACAGCGATAACTTCACTGTTGACAGAGAAAGAAGTAGCTTTCAAAGGTAAGGACAATATTCATTACGCCGATTTAATGGACACCGACCTTACTACAAGTTTAACAGGAAATGGAAATACGGCAAAACTGCGTCTTTACTGTCAATCCCGTCATGGAAGCTGATATTTCTGTAACGGTATCCGCTTAACTATAATAGAATGGTTTAGATTTCCGACCATCTTCTCCAAACCTCACCAACTCTTGCAGACGTCTTCTTCGTCTAACGAACACCTGTTGACTGTTGTTGAACTCTGCTGATCTACTGATGGAAGGGTAGTTATGCTCTCTCAGAAAACGCTCCAGAATACAGCGCAATGTCGAAAAGGAGTCGGGTTCGTACTCGCCGCCATGCTTCTTCCTGAATATAGGCCAAAACTGACAGAGATACTCGTCCAAGTCTGATGGTGGCATCGTCTCGATAGGCCTGTTTTCGCCAAATTTACTCCATAACCATCTTTCCAGAGTGGCTACCGTTTTAACCATCGTCAGTTTACACTGCTGCGTTTTTCCTTCAAAATCTACAATCCGTTCCCGGATGGCAGCATTGCTCAGGTTTTCAGGGTAGGTGTCCGGATGGAGATGTGGGCATTCTGAGAGGTCATTCAGATCAGTTGGTGGTGTCCTCGATAACGATCCCATCAAACCTTCCAGTGCCACCGATGTGATTTGAACATCTGCCAATACAAGGGAAAGCAGAGTGGTCAACAAATTTTCCTAGATATCATATTGAGATAAGTAGCATGCACAACTACGACACTGAATCCATTGGCAATACTGTCTCTAAACCAAAATGAGACCAAGAATGACAATTACAACTTTTCCAGGAAAATACCAATTATTGTAGGAAGAGCTGAAATATTACTAAGATCTGCTCGTCATTTGGTTTGTCATAGAGGCTATACATGCATTTAATCAAGCTTAACATACACATGGAGTGACAATGAATGCCCCATCACAGATGGGCATATTTAGACCAACACCTCTATGAAGATGACCCATGGATAGCCCAAGTGGGTCATTATATTTTGATCTATACCTCTGTAAAGATGCCCCATAATCGAGGTGGGAAATCATATTTAGACGTATAACTCTATATACGGGAGGGGAGTGACTCCGAAAATATTGGGCAGAACCATTTTGTAGATCAATATTTCTACATATATCAAATCATGTCATCACCAGGTATGGTGGTTTACAACAGGTTCCATGGGTAAGTAGAACATTCAAGCATCAAACCTCTTGTAAACCACCATTCCTGATGAGGGCATGTAAGTCGAAATATTGATCCACAAAATGCTTCTCGCTAATATGTTTGTATTATGCCAATTTAATCAGTGGATGGCACTGCAAACTCCATGTAGATGACGGTGCTACCAAAGTGCAATCAATCTGTCCACGGGGATGACTAGCGTGAAAGAAATCATTCTGAAGTGACCGACGTACCACTGACAGAGCAATATGGAATGAACTATAACCCCCCCCCCTCCCACCCAATTACCCCCGCACTATCCCCAACACAACTCCCACATTGAAGTTTGTAGGGACAGTGAAGAGGTGGTGGTGGTGGTGGTGGTGACAGTAGCAGTCATCTGTGTATTTTTACATCAAATGATTTGATCTATTCAAGTAATATACAAAAATAACTCATTTATGGAAGCAGTAATTCTGTGTTCAACGACAGTGGCTGTCTATCGAATGTCGGATCAGACTTACTTTAGTATGACTTGATTAACAGGAACGTACTCCAGACAGGTATCATACACACTCTAAGATATATAGTGTTGTTTCATAAATTTTATTGTTGTCTCTGTACAGTTAAATGTTACAATATCAAGGAGTCTTGAGATAATGACAAACGTTTCATACTGAAGCTGCACCCTTTCATATGGAATCAGGCGATAACACCAACTGCGTTCACATAACTTGAAAGCTCAGAAACACACTAACTTAGATATCAAGAGAATGAAGAAACCATCTCCTCGTCACCAGATTGATAGAAGCAAACTTCACGAGACAGTGAAGTTACATTCTTAATGTTACTGTTGCAGAATAATTGTAAATGTGTGTGAATTTGATGATTCTCTGCGTAATCAATTTGATGCGTATAAATGCATGTAGTCCTATTGAGTCATTCATCACATCCGCATGATAATGAGATTGATGAGAAAAAAAGTCATCAATCTAAACGATAAAACCTTTATAGAAACCTTATGATTGGCTGGATTGTCTCTCAGCTTTCTCAATAGGCCAATGAAAATCCCGGATTTCTTTTTGAAAATTTGAACTGACCAATCAAAGAACTGACCAATGCTTTAAAACTGTAAGATTATCCCGTGGTGAGCTATGTTTCTGTAATACTGAATTTGTCCTTGCGAAACTATTACTCTTCGTCAGAGAATAGCCACATTCGATTACACCACAGATATATAGAGCATTTCGTTGTTAACTTGCCATGATGATATAAAAATGTTTCATTCTTCTACCTGGAAACTACCACAACACAACTACGCAAATATAATCTCTTCTGTCATGTAAGAGAAAAGGGGCAAAAAATCTCAGGTCCAGGTAAGTCTATACAAATTGACTGAAGTTTTGCAATAGTATATGGCCACCTAATACACTCCCCAGCTTCTCCTCAGTTTAGTTTAGTTGGGTTATTTCATTTACAAGTCCCCCTCTATGAAAGAACGGAAAACACACACGCGTAGCTCATTTTGAAGATAATGTCTGCGTGGCTTGCAATCTCTGTTTCCCCGCTAATTTAGCTCTTTTCTTGTCTTCTTCGCAAAGATGCCGTCTTCGCTCAGTAAAAGCCTGCTGAGTTCGAATAAACTCCCTGGATCTATTTATGGGGCAGGGATAGTTATGCTCCCTCAAAAACCGTTCCAGGCCACACTTGAAGTCGGTGAACGACTTGGCCTTGTAGTTACGGCCATTAGGTCGTCTGAGAATGGTGAAGAACTCGGCTAGGTAACTGTCCAGTTGAATCGGTGGGATATTTTCGATGGACCGCGTCTCGCCATGCTGATTCCACAACCAACGTTCCAGAATAGCTACCGTTTTCACAATATTGACAACGGATTGGTTTGCTTTGTGTTCGATGTCGACTATCCTGGCCCGAATGCTGGCATTGGAAAGGGAGGGCGGGAAACTCCGAGGGTGTAGACCATGAGCCTGTCTGGGTCCGGCATGACTTGGCCTCCCAGTCAAAAGCTCTTCAGCCTCAGTTTCCATATCTACATATAAAAGAGAGTTTGGATTTGAGCTTATCTATGGAAACTAAGTACTCGGATTTAACTACACAAGATTAGAATTATGATTTTTTCTCCAATGGATGATGACCTAACCTAAATGTGAAGTACCATGGAAGAGACCATGGAAGCGATGAACATGTATAAAGTGAAATAATATAATTACATATGTTCATACAAGACAAATGGTCAAGATTGCGAACTTCTCAGCAAATAGTTTAGAGTGTGCTTTCAAATAACTTCCATATTGCTATATTTTAAGGGGACAGGCTGGAGTAAAAACCTGTACCTTAACACACACGTTAAAATTAACATCAAGACAAATGCAAAATTGGATAATAATTGTAAAAAAAAAAAAAAAATCGAAAAATAATCGAATGTTACAATGTAAGATTAACTTGAAAATTTAAATTAAACTGGAACTGAAACAAATTATATTTTCCATTTGCGACAATATTATAGTATTATTTTCACTCATTACCCATATCTCATGGATGATTTCCATATGTAATCCTTGCACAGTTCCAGACATGAAGTGTGTGTGAATTGGAGGATGCTCTGCATTTTCCAATTGAGAAATTAAATGAACAAAACTTTAATTATGAAAGGAAAGAAATAGTTTTAAATTCCGTAGTCCGTTGAGAACACACTCAGTTGAATGAATTACGGCGTGCTTGGTGTAAAAACTGGACTGATATCTTTTGTCCGGTGAATCAATAGTTTGTTTGTAAACCTGTTCATTTGTTTGCTGTGCACTTGCCATGTGTATTTGAGGCAAAAAATAATAAAAATAAATAAATATGCTCTCTTCTGCCATACATTTTCAGTCAGGTTTCGGTAAATCTAGACAGAACGTAGGTCTCAAGTAGCATATATTACCAATCCATATGGACATTTTCCGTTTCCTCCTCATGTTTACTGCTGACGGGAGAGGGGGAGAGAGATCATCAGTGTGAGTAGCTATATCGCTGAAATATTGCTGACGTTAAACCCTGATTCTCCCCCTATCAGTGTGAACAAAAACTGCAAGGAGTACCAAAACTTCAATGCAGAGAATTCTATGTCCGAGCGACTTCATCACAATGTGGTATTTGCTCAGTTAAGGACCGTCGTGTTTGACTGAACAATGCATATATGCTAACTGAGCATGGATAATTATCCTTCCTTAAATTCGAGAAATATATAATTGGTGCGAAAAGTGGACGTCTAGCGACCCAAAACTAGCCATACTCCATAGGAAACCTTCTCTCGACATCGCGCATTCAGATTTTAGAATACGGTGGATTCTTGGACGTAACCGTAGTATCTCAGCTGCACTTTTATTGTAGATGTTCATGCGCGGACTGCGAAGTAATAACTCAGCCACTAGCCACTGACAAGTACAGAGGGCATGCCTCGGGGACTAACAGTTCACCGAGTGAGTGAGTGAGTAGAGTTTAACGTCGCTTATAACATTTTTTTCAGTTATATCACTGGGAAGGGAGTTGGAGGAGCGGGGTACCTACTTGTAACAGAGCAGAACTAATGCTGCCATTTTATAGTGCTGTGCCACTGAAATATCATGTAGTAGGCAGACAGGACACCCCACTCAGTCACATTATACCAACACCGAGCGAATCAGTCTTTGTTCTATCCGCTTAATGCTAAGCGTAAGCGAGGAAGCAACAAGTTCACCGACTGAAAACCTACCATATACAGAAAGTAACTGGAGATATCTGTAAGAGGTGGGAAACGTTCACGACGTCTGGCGATTAAAAGCAACCATAGCATTACACAGGAATGCTTCTCTCGGCACCCCACATTCAGACTCTAGAATACGGAGGATTCTTGGATTTAGCCTAAGTATCTCAGCCACGCTCTTATTGCAGAACTGTTCTTGTGAAGAATCAGATATGCTAGCTCGGGAGATGTGATGACAGATCTGCTCAAATACCTAACTCATCTGATGTTAGTGGATGAACATTGAGGGCGTCTGATGGAATAAACGCTTCAACATGTGGGTGAACATGGTGAAAGAATACTAATGTCGGATGGCTTGACTTTCTTATCAAGTCAATAAATCTACATACATTTGCCAATGACATGATCAGGGGACAGGCCTTGGTGACTTGTAGTCCACTGGTAAAAATCCTACCATCTACAGATAAGTAAAAAAAAATGGAGATATATGAAAAACTCTTCCAGAACATATTCAAATCTAACCAAGGATGAAACTGTGTAGATGCGAGAATTGGATTTTCTAATAATGGTGAAAAACACGTCTCACCATGCAGAATCCATTGAGTGTGAATCACTTTTAGAACATCTTACAACTCTATTACATCAAGAACTGAAGGGAAATATCCCTTGCTAATATGTAGGATAAAACTCAAATGATTTAAACAGACCATTTTTTTCAAATCTGCTTCAAAACGGCCGTTTTTCTAACTGGACACAAGAAACCCATTATAGTTTCCGAAAGTGAGCACTATGCAAGAAGCACATCAATGGAAAATGCCATAATGTCAAATACAGAAGGGCATATTGTAAAGACGGTTATCTGGAAAAAAATTCCATCAATTAATCTCAATAAATCCGTAACTAAACTTTTAATTTACTCCTGTGGCTTTACTGATACTGTAGGGCCCAGGCAAGTCGACTATTTCACAATAGATTGGATTTGAAAATGACCGCCATCATTATTTTACTGAAGTTGAGATGAATTCAAAACATATTTGACATAGGATATAGAGATGGAACAAGTATGTATATCAGACTGGCTGTCAGCGTGTTCATGGAGTGTCGAGAATGTACGTTCTCGGGCTCCATTAGACAGAAACAATCCATGCAATTTCTTATCAGGGGTGAACTTTATGAGCCGAATATTCATCCACAGTTAATCTGGCGCATAAATCATCATCATTCGTTGAATATCTCATTCTACAAAAAGGTGTGTGATAATTTGTCTCCGAGGAAAAAAACAACAACAAATCTCACCTATCCAGTTGCTTTTCACTCCGTGCCAATGGAATAATACTTGTACGATGTGTAAGACGTGAAGGAAAGAAATAGTTAACCAAGATTATTGTGAACATGGACAGTTTCATATGTTGTAGTCACGTGCTATGTTACCAGACCACGTTTGGCCTGGTAACCGCGACTTTATTTTCTCGTTTGAATGTAATATTTACTTGTAGAAGATGTGAAAACGTTTCGAGTATAATACAGTATTGAAAACTCCATCATGCCGTCTTTGTAGAGTTATTTATATTTATGCAAATCTTTTGCAATGCATACATGTATATGTAGCAAAATAGTTATTATGTCATCATCACACCAAGCTCATCACAATTATAAGGTGCATGAACACGGTCACTGTTCAATCTCTCTAATTATAGACAACTGCATCTCACTCCTGCCGTGGGATGCATAGAAAATCTCCCACTGAACTGCGGTATCAAAGCATCAAAATAACTCTTACTTTTCCGGTGAACATCCTCTCAATTCCTTCCATTTGTTACTTCATACGAGCACCTTTTTGCTTTATTTCATTTATGGTTGATCTCTCTGGCTAAAACATTATTCACTGTATAATATGTCTGACTGGTTGATTATCTTTGAATTCTTCTCTAAAACTTATATATACGGTCCTCATGGCACCTGCTCTAAACTACCATTCCTGAAAATGGTATGAATAAGTATATTTCGGAATATTGATCTACAAAATGTTTTTCGCTAATGTTTTCGGAGTCCCACTCTTCCTGTATTTTATTTTTATCCTGTATTTTTTTTTATTTGTGTGAATCTAATACTGCTCATGCCGAGGCTAGGGGTGCGTGGTCCTACCATTTAAAATGTTCCCATGAAGAGCTGCAACAGCATGGCTGGGATACAAATTACAGGAATCAGTTTTGGTAATCTTGTGATGTTTCTAGATATAAGGCATGTAAGGTAGCCAGTACATTCGCATGTAGGGTCATCTGACTTCTTGCCAGTACTCCAGCATCTTTTGATATGTGCGCTTTAATAATTGCTGGAATTGTTCGATAAAAGTTGAGCACTTCTCTCTTACAGGAACCATTTAAACCGTCATGAATTTGGCGTTAATCGTGTCATATGGAACCGTTACCTTGACTACATTCATATATTGTTAGTCCGCAAACTACATGTACATAAAGCGTTATTCGAGCAAGGTTTAGGTGTAAAACCTCTCGTTGAATAGGTATTATCTTGCATCTGAAATCAGGATTGAGAAAACTATGAAATGGTTGCATCTAGTATGCAATATATAACTGGACTAGGAGGTTCTATGACCCAAGTTTGTGGCGCGGGCATCCTCCCATTAGAAATTGGAAGACCTATTTTCTACCAGAAATTCCAAGTTATTTCCAAACAAAAAGTGGCATGATTTAGGGCCGAGATTATATCATTGAGTCAAGGTGAATATAGATATCTATAGAGGATCACTCATTTTACAAGGTGGAATAACTGAAGCTCCTATTAGTATTGATGGAAAAGGCAAGGATCTCATCTGGTCAGAACTATTGATAACGTCAATGTACCCGCATAATCAGAAGTGATAGTACACGTATGTAAAAAACAAATTGGCTGGTACACAATGGTAATTACAAGCGTCTGGTCCATCATTCATAATTCAACTATCGTCCATCAAATAATATCTGCGTCCATAAGCCAAAGACCCAGTCCATATTCCATATAACAGTATTAGCACCAAATTAAAAAAACCAAAAACAATCATAGTATACATAAACATAGGCTAGTTTCCTGAGAGAGAAGCGGTCAACAGTTTTCAAAGATGCCGGCAAGACATAATGATGTTCCAAAAATACCAAATCCGGTATGATGTATCTCAGTCACGCTTTGATTGTGACTGCTCATAAGAGCACCATGAGGATCTTGAGGTACATGGGTTCAAACGGCCCCTAGCCCCAGGTTAAGCGGAATTGGTCAAAAGTTACGAAATGTAACGCTATATAGATCTTGCACGCTACGCTCATATTTTGCTATCAGCATGCAATATGTATCGCCAAATTTGAGAAAGAGTGGAGGTGCTTGGTAGTATAACCCTGTTTTGTAAGTTTCTGCAACAATGTTTTGTGACATTGATTAAAATCGTCACATTTAATACAGGATCTAGCAAATGCTACTATGCGAGATATGTATATGCCATATGCAGGTCTCACTGGAATATTACTGTCCAGAAAGGGATAGTTTACGATGTCGAAATTGTAATCATCTCTTTTGTCATAAAGTCGACGAGAGAGAAAGCCCACTTCACTTTCATAGAGATATAGGTCTAAATATGATGTGCCTGTAGGACTATCTGTAGTTTCCTTCAAATCCAGTGAAGATGGATATATATCCTTCTCTGCGTCATTTATATAGCGATTATAGACAGCGAAAAGATCGCGTCTATATAGCGTTTGGTGTATAAGAAGGAACGGGCTTTGAATTGATCGGTTTTTGAAAGCACCTGCATATAGACATATTCATAAGAGAACAGATATTGGTTAGTCAACAGGGGTGCACAATTAGTACGCATTGGAATACCTATATACATAGATATTTTTAATGAGAAATTCAAGCAACTCTATAAACATAGAAACATCCCAAGAATGATATCTCTTGTATGTAGTAGAGCCAAAGAATGCTTTATGGCTCACAATATTAATATATATCTACGATCAGTTTTCTTCAACACAGATACCATTAATGAACTTAGACGGTCAATAAGGTCCTAATGAGAGATTGTCGTATACAGAGTCGAGAAATCTTATGTGGCTACATGTCTGTACAGTATGTGACCTTTAGCATCAAGTTCTTCTGTAAGACATTTTGAGGTTTCTATCGTGATTTGTGCATTTTGCGAGTCCAGAATACTTTTGGTATGTCGTTATGATTGGTTGCAAGACAAATACCTCTTTCCCTGAGAAAAGTTTTGTGATTTTTAAATAAATCTTCCAGAGAAAATGCAGTTTGGGAGTAAGTAGACGTATTTGATGATATGTTTACACTCAATTTTTTAACCAGCACCTGGTAATAGTAATATTTACATATGAATATTATGTTATTTGGAGCTTTGACTGCTGGGACTATGACGAATTTACTCTGGAGATTTGCTAGAACTTCTTGCGAATTGAGGTTTCTCGATACCTGTTTTGCTTGGAGAAGGGTACTTCTGTCAATATGGCTGAATGTTTCAACGACCTTGCTCTTGGTGAGGTCAGCGAGTACTGTAGGTTCAACTGTCTCTCGCTTAGATCAATCAATAACGTACTGTTCCAAAGCAGACAGGATTATCTTCTGGTTGACCTTCAGATATATTCTTCGCGGCTCTCTATATTTAGGCCCCTTCATCAGGAGAAATCTTAGGTCCTTATCACTCACCACATCAAGGTTACCAGTCACAATATGCTTGCATGGTGTGTAGATAAAGTTTGACGCTTCACAATCACAACTATAGCCTACTGACGTGTATAAGTTCCAAACTCCTTGACAGCATTTAGAGTAATTGAATATTTTGGTGGCTATAGATTTAGTATACTTATATTAAATGCAAGGAGATTCTGGGAACTTAAAATAGTTTGGTACAGCGTTGCGTACCTCTGGATCAGTCAGGATTCGAGGTAAATTAATGATGTCCAGTCCTTTATCTAAGTACTTGAGTTTCAAGAAAAGCCGATCTTGGGATGTTTCGATTATGTTCACTGGATGATACAACCGAAAATATGCTATATCTTGACATACTGTAGTGATTTTGGGTGGTATTATATTTCCTGAATATGCAGATTGTTGTATATCTCTGGATATATGATAAACTCTCAGAGGTAACGTGTACAGAACTGTACGTAAGCTATGTATACTATTGGGTGCGTTAGTTAAACCCACTAAGTTAAAGGGATATGATGGTGAATCATCACACTATTAAACTTTCTCCAACCATGGCTGCGATATTCTCCAGTGTTTAGAATCAGACGAGATAACATAACGGTATCAATACTAAATTCAAACGAAGACACCAACACAACAAACGAACAAGAAACATTGATGAATAGAGACAAGGAACTAGATATTGATCCAACCAAATAAGATATTACATCAATTCAAAAAGAACTACTAGAATCCATTAGACATACCAGGGATGTACATGTACCACTAACCATTACAAACACAAGATAGACACCGGCAATGCCCCAAAAATGAAGAAAGAAATATCTCGACAAATCGATAAAATGTTGAAGACCGATATTATAGAACCTTCAACATCTGAAAGGATATTCAAATTACAAGCGTCTAGTTCGTCATCCATAATTCAGCCGTCGTCCATTAGAGAATATCCGCGTCCATAATCCAAAGACCTATTCCATATTCCATATAACAGTATTAGCACCAAATTCAAAAAGATAATCATAGTATACATAAACATAGGCTTATTTCCTGCAAGAGAGAAGCGGTCAACAGTTTTCAATGATGCCGGCAAGACATCATGATGTTCCAAAAATATCAAATCCGTATCGCTGATCAGTATTCTTAATCCATAATTCGTTGTAAAGTCGTCATCTAAAGAATGATGTATCTCAGCCAGCCAAGTCATTATGGTGAAGAAGAAAACTGGTGAAATAGTTTCTGTGTTAATACAGAGCACTAAATGAGTGACCAAACCTATTCAATTTCCTTTACCAGGCATGCCAGGGCTGGAAGAGGTTCTGATGCAACAGGCGAGTCCGAGGCACAAATGTTCAGAAACTTAGATCTCTCCTCTGTGCACGGTCAAATCAGTTTAGATGACGAAACCAAACACAAAACTGCCTGATCGCTCATAAAAGTGTGTATCAGTTTAAGGGACTTTCGTTTGGGTTAACAAAAACACAAAACGGTATTTTTTCAGATGACCAGGAGACATTCTGCGAGACATGGTGTGATATGTCCACATCGTACTGTGTTGAAAGACATTTAAGCAGAACCTGAACAATCTCTCGTCGGTCTTCAGATGGATGCGGAAAATAACAATCACACTCAAACCTTCAAAGTGTCATTGCGTGACCCTCACATTTGACAATATCGACCAGGTCATTTCCAAGGACGGCATACCACGGCATTCTTCCTTGGGCTTCTGTATCTACTATTGTATGCTTGTGAAAGATTACTCGAAGATGGCTACACCCCTGAATCAATTGCTCAAGAAATACAATGTAGCACTCGTCCACCGGGGTCAGCTAGACGACTGTGATAAAGCTTTACAATAGCTTCAGTTGTAATTTTTACCTGTATATGGCGAATCGTTAGATTCTTGGTATGTGCTTTAGAATAGGTTAACCAGAAGACTATTCTGTGCAGTCATGTGACGCAGTCAGTATGTCGGCACCTCTTCCCACCTCCCTTATATGTGTTGTAATTACAGACTAGTCTTTTGTGTTAATTGCCGTCATGTACATCTGACGACGATACAGCTCACCAATATCCAATGTACGAGTTGTCACAGTGAAACAGCTCACCAATTACCAGTATACGAGTTGTCAGAGCATTTCCATCATAGCTCTCTAGATTTGTATCTAATACCGCTTATGCCGGTGCTAGGGGCCGTGTACATGGTCATATCATCCAAGTTGCCACATGAATAGGTACAATAAAAGCATACCTGAGATACAACACATATCACAAATCGTTAGATTCTTGGTATGTGCTTTAGAATAGGTTTACCAGAAGACTATTCTGTGAAGTCATGTGACGCAGTCAGTATGTCGGCACCTCTTCCCACTTCCCTTATATGTGTTGTAATTACAGACTAGTCTTTTGTATTAAATGCCATCATTTTCATCTGACGAGGACACAGCTCACCAATCCCCAGTGTACGAGTTGTCACAGTGACACAGGTCACCAATTACCAATACGTGGTCTAAAAATGCCCAAATTAAGAAACGAAAAACGCCCAAATTACAACGAAAAAATCCAGGTATTATAGTTTACTAGGGATATCGCGTGCCCTTTCTATACTACTCATCGCGCACTTCTCATCGCGCATGCGTAGTCGACTCATTCTACTGTAGGGTCCAAGCCTGGCCCATGGAATCTCAGGTAGTGAAAACCCCAGGTCTCTCGCCCCACCCTATCCCGCGCCACACCTATGCGACCCGCTGTGAGTGAGTAAAGCGGAGGAGGAGTCGGACACGCCACGGAATATACTAGGAAGATATGAGTTGTCAGAGCATTTCCATCAAAACTCTCTAGATTTGTAATACTGCTTATGCCGGTGCCAGGGGCTGTGTGATACAAGTTACCACATGACCAGGTACAGTAAAAGCGTACCCGAGATACAACAAATAATGTATGTCTTCTCTATACAACAAATATCCCGCATCGTTAGATTTTTGGTGTGTGCTTTAGAATAGGTTAATCAGAAGACTATACTGTGAAGTCATGTGGCTCTGTCAGTATGTCGGCACCTTCTCCCACTTTCCTTATATGTGTTGTAATTACAACATCTAAAGTCTGCACAACAGGTTCCACCTATTTTTCATTACCCTAACTTTGAAGAAGATTTCATTCTTTATACTGATGCTTTTTCAGTCAGTATATTCTGGGTCAATGGAATGAGAAAGGAGAAAAGGTTGTCATTGTATATGCTGGCCGTGCATTTAGGGACTTTGAAAAGTGAATTGTTAGCGATTGTCAGATTGTTGAAGCTATAAGGCAGTTTCAACTGAGAGAGAATGTGATGTCATGTACACAGACATCTTCAACTGTAGACGTATTGTCAGCAGGAATACATGGAGTTGTATATAGATCAACAGTGACTTGTGCAAGTTATGCTAATCTTTGATATAAAATACCATTCTAAGGCGTATGCCCCAGTAGACTCAGTAGACCTCCACGTGAACAGTTGCAGGGAATGACAAGATGTGTGATGACCATAGGTGGCCATAATGTGGCCATAATATGGACATCTATCTAGCAGGAATACCATGTCCAAGTCTGGATCTTTATGTAGCTTTTTGGATGGACAAACAGTGGATGCTCAGCGTCCAAGACATTTTAATATGATGTGGGCAGACAGATAACTGTACATTCAAGATAAGAGATAAATGGATATATGCTGGTAGGGAGGGGTATAGTACTTGATCAAAATGGTATTTTGGTATTCATAATCATGATAATATTATCCACATGTAAACTGGATTGAACATTGTGACATTTTAGTACATGTAACTAGAGCACTGCAGAACGGACAATGCGGTCTTCTTATATGCGTTCAAAATGTCGAAGTTATGAGTTTAAATCAGGAAGTACAGGATCAGAATAGATACCCATCTTTTTGAAGTTCATAACTTGTTCACCAATAAGATGTTACGAAAATAGGTTACTCATTGCCATTTCTAACTCCGATATCATAGTCAAATCTAGATCTGTTGTCATCCCAATACTCGTGAGTAATCTCTGGGACAGATATGCTCATTAATGTATTTGGCTGTCACTGCTGCAACATTTCCCATGCATATCCGGACAAATGCTGTGCATGTATGTTCCCAAATTGGTAAACAGTGCCCAATATCAGAATCAAATTATCTGGCAGCCATTATCAATAAGTTTTTGCATATTGTCAACCTTTCTGTTTGGAACAAAACACACAAAAAGTTTAAATATTGAAATCATTTATTGGACGAGAACCCTCAATCCAAATACAAGAGGCATACTCAGTTATTTAATAATATTACCATGATAATAGTCTATCTGGAAGAGAAATATCAAAGGAACGAGTTAAAATACCAAAATAATATTTCGCCATATAACATTCATGATAAGAAGCAAATTGATGATGAAAATGTAGACCAGTAGCCTCTTGTACATGTAGCAAAGAAGTAGGTCAAGCATTGAGAATTGAAATGTATTTGATCGTTTCATGTAAGTTTTATACAGAAAACAGTGGGACCCAAATCGGGCACCAAATGCCTTTCAGTGTTTTCTAGTTACATGTATTTGCCATGTTCATTTGATTTGCCAGATGCACATACACCATTTATTAGGTGCAAAATCACTTATGTTTTATTTAATAAATCAGTACCAGAACACAGAATAATGAACAAATCCCTATGTTTTAATGAACACCCAGGCCACCAAATATGTAAGTATACAGCAACTTCTTCTCTGTTATAACCAACAGTTCAAACCGAAGAACAGAAGCCAGTACGTCATGTATCACGACTTGGATCGCATGCACTAGGTGCAATACAGCTTGTCAAGTTGCTTTTCCAGGTTAAACAAGGTCTCCACAAGTAGACACCTATTTGAAGATGAATAGGCCAATTAAAAGAGCGTCCACAGATATTTTCTCATCATCCCATCAAGCATGTCTTGAAAATCAGTTGTTGTTTCCATAGTACATGTAAATGTAGTTATTTTGAGAAAACTCTGATGAAACAGTCTGGATAAATTAGCTCGGGTATACAGTCCATAAAAAAAACAAGAGCCCAAGGGGCTTCAATATACGCCCGTATATCTGGAACTATATTGGTCCAAATTTCAAGGTTGTTTAATAGCCTTGATTCCAATTGGTAGCTACATGTAGCAATCCAGAGAAAGGTCTACAATTTTGTGCTTCTGAGAATGTAACATATATCACATCTAAAATTGAATGATAAACTGAAATGAGCTTAACTCTTGGAAACTAGCTGACCTTGGAGCAAGAACCGAGAGCTCACATATCCCACACTGAAATCGACAATAGTCAAACACAAGAAAATAGTAGTTTTCCTGCAAATGCATTTCTTTCAGACGAGATAATTTTTCATGACGGAAGAAGAAAACCACATTCTTGATGCCATATACATGTTGGGGAGAGAACTCTGAATATTCCAATCTAACACATATAATCAGCTAAAAATGATTCAGTTTTGGGGGACTGTGACCTTGACCTTTGACAAATTGATGTATGGCTCCTCTTCACCATGCGAGTAAGGTATTTGATACCATTCCATACCATGAAACTAGAGATATCGTATGGACAACAAATGCTAATGGATGGATGGACAGAACGCAACATCGCATTACATGACCTCATCTTCGATAGGCATATGAAAAAATGTGACTTAATGATATCTGATTTTGGAGTCACAGTGACCTTGACCTTTGACCTTGACTTAAATTTTGGTACACGACACATCATCTTCCCGTCAATATATCAATGGACACAAAAAATCATGATTTTTATGAATTTCATGATTTTGGGGGTCACAGTGACCTTGACATTCGGCCTTGACCTACATTTTTGTACGTGGCACATCATGTCCCCCTAATGTATCTAGACAATTTCTCGATTCTGGAGTCACCGTGACCTTGACCTAAATTTTGGTACATGACAAACCTCGTAATTTCTCAATGGACACAAAAAACATGATTATTAACAATTTCCTGGTTTTGGGGTCAGTGACCTTTGACCTTGACCTAATTTTTGGTATGTGAACTTCATTTCGGTATGCAAACTTCATTTCCCCCTATTGAATTCACTCACCAAAAATTAGTAGTTTTTTTCCTGAGTTTTAAGTCACACTGACCTTTGACCTTGATTCTGGTGTAACAGTGATCTTGACTATTGACCTGGATCTAAATTTTGGTACATGACAAAATGGCTACCCGTATTTTCTCTATGGACTCAAGAAATCATGATTTTCAATAATTTCATGATTTTAGGTCACAGTGACCTTGACCTTTGACCTTGACTTACATTTTGATATGTGACACATCGTGTCCTCTAATGTATCTACTGACACAAAGAAATGTTATTTTTAATAATTTCCTAATTTTTGGGTGACAGTGACCTTTGACCTTCGACCTTGACCTATATTTTGGTATGGAACACTTCATTTCCCCCTATTGAATCCACTCACAAAAAATTAGAAATTTTTAATGATTTCCTGATTTTTCGGTCACACTGACCTTTGACCTCTGACCTCGACCTACATTTGGTATGCAACACATCGTTCCCCCCTAGGGCATCCATTCACCAAAAATTAGAACTGTAGATAGAAAACTGTCAATGATCAGTGATTTCCTGATTTTAGGCAACAGTGACCTTTGACCTCTGACCTCGACCTCATTTTTGGTACGCGACACATCGTCTCCACCTAGCGTATCCACTCACAGAAAATTGCAACTGTGGATAGAAAACGATCACAGATATAAACCGGACACGAACACTTCGGTGATATCCTGTTTTTTAGGCCAGTGACCTTTGACCTCTGACCTTGACCTTCATTTTGGTATGCGACACATCGTCTCCCCATAGGGTATCCAGTCACCAAAAATTAGAACTGTAGATAGAAAACTGTCCCAGATATAGACCGGACACGGGGGACGGATGGACGGACAGACGGACGGAAACCGCCATCACATAATACGTCCGCCTTTTGGCGGGCGTATAAAAAGTGAAGCCACATCCACCATGACCATATGAAACCTATCCACAAGTGGATTATAATTTGAACATGTTGAATATTACTGATTATGTAACAGGGTTCCCACACTTCTTGAACAATATTTTTCCAGGTCTTTCATGGACCTAAATCAACTTCTCTTCCACAACTTTGAAGAACCATTACATGTATTTCTTGAATTCTAAATACTTGAATTCAAGCAGACGGCATACAATAATGTAACCAACAGCATAATAAGGGATTTTTTTTCTATGTAGGCTGATATTCTCAAACTCTTTTCAGTATAGACAGAATAAATCTGTAATTTTAAGTATGGTAATTTCAAGGCCTGGAAATTGGTAATATAAAATTGAAGGACTTTCCAGGTTTTCAAGCGCCCCTGTAATATGACATCTCCTCTTAACATGCCTAAGTACATGTATATGAGTCTTTGCCCCAAAACAAAAAGCCATGAGCTTTCTCTGTGTGATAATCCTTGAACTTCCATCCACACAACCAAGGTTCAATCTTTACTAGGATTGGTGACTTTGCTGCCCACATTGAGTCTGTTACAGAGAGTTGTGAAAGGGACATTGAAAGTCTTGGAAGCTTTTCGTCTTGACATTCCATCCTTTACAGCTGCTATTGCTTCTGTCATGTTGGATTGAGACCACTGACGGTAAAATGTTGGTTCGACAGTCCTTCTCCTCATCCAACTACTTGACAATCGGCTAGCAGGATAGCACACTCGACCAGGAAGATTGGACAATTGACCCGCTGTTACTGCTTTTACAGTTGCCGTCATGTTAGAATCGGTCCAATCTGGGTACTTGTTGGATGTTGAGGGAACGCTGTCTTCTCTGTTGGCTTCGATGGCGGTCTTAATGAGAAATTGTTCTTCTCGACTCAACTCTCCCTGCATAGAGGACCAATCTGGAATGTAAAACATAGTTCTGCATATGCCACAGAGTACTGAACTAAAATGAAAACCAAATCTGATCGGCTTTTCTGTGGTGCTTAACATGCTGCACACAGACATGCCTGATAGTTAAGAAATGAATGTGGAATATTGTTGTAATTCGGAGAGGAAGTTGCATGCATGTGCTCTGAAACATTATTTAGTCCTTGGAACATGTCACCGAGAAGTGACCTCAAACTTCAGTATACTAGTATATATCCTCACATGAAATTGAACCAACACAATGACCATAATAATCATGACCCGCTTTGCGTTAATATGCTAAAAGGAACTGAATGTGGTCCGAGTCCTGGGTGTGCAGACAGTGAAATCCATCTGTACCTACCCCACTGGAAAGACAATGCCAGAATAAATAGCAGGTGTAACATTTGAGTAACTTGGTACATTTGGAAATCCTAGTCATACGAGTATTACGCCTAGTGATTTAGCATTACATGAACATAAAACATTGTACGACCTCAGGAGAAAAATCTGTCATCAGAGCAATTCCTCCCTCTATTGGTGACAGTCATACATGTGATGTCATTTACATAAACAACATTCTCACTCCTCCAAAAGCAAGCACCTACTGTGCCTCTGGATCAAATATCGCACCAAGTTTGTATTGTATCATTATTCATGAGTATACATCCTGCCTCTCAAACTGCTTGACCGACTGATATGACCAATCAAAAGCCAAAATTTTACTTCGGGTGCAAATACTATACAATTATGGGATATAACATACTGCTGTGCAAAATGCTTGCACATTTGAGCCAGAATGAAGAATTCAAATGTTATGCATATGCCACACACAGTAACTGCGATTGGACACCCAGGAAGACATCAACAGTCAGTCCTTTTAGGTGAGAGTGTCTACCTGAGAGAGAGTGAGTAGTAGGGTCTGACATTGTTTTCAACCTTGTTCCAGTCATATCACGACAGTGCCTACATGTGCCAGGACACGAGAGTGCTCACAGTTCCTATTACCCTGAACACTGATCAGCCCATCCAGTACAGCACCCCGTCACCCATCCAAGTATTGACCGAGCTTAACGTTGCTTAACTTCGGTGATCTGATGAGAATTGGTGTGTCCAACGCTATAAGCCGTACCTATACTACCTGAGAGCTAGCGTAGGGAATCGCTATCACCTCAGTGACAATGCATAAAAAAGGTCTTATGAGATGAGATTGAGTCCAACAGTTGCCTTCAGGAATCATCAAAAAAAAACAAAAAACTATTGGAGGTCTAATGGCAATATTATGTTCTTGCTTTAATCATGTGAACTACGTCAGCATTGCATGCTCATGGCAATCCAGTCTATCTTATGGATGAAAAGTATGTCCTCATTTTGTGAGAAAATTGAAGTACTCCCAGTCCATTGTCGAGCTGGGGAGGATAACGGTACACAAACTAACCAGCAAACGAAATGGACAAGTATGATCTGCACTCTAAAAATTAGTTTAAAGCACATGTGACAGTTTTGTGTTCACCGCTGGAATCATGAACGTTGACATAATTTTTTAAAGAATGTTTCCTATCCCTCATTAGACAAGTTAGAGGGCTTGGTACAGTGCTGTCCAATATAGGGAAATAACATACACAATTGGCTCTGAGACGGGAGTGTTCATACCCAATGACAACCCTAGTATTCAGTGTGTTGCCGACAGATGAATTAGTATTTCTGGAAATATCTGAAGTTTATCAAGGATAAGTTTCCACTTCACCATTACTGTGAGTACTGTGGTTTTGTAAATTCCAGAAATAAAGAGTGAGTGAATAGAATTTAATTGTCGCTTTCAACAATATTTCAGCTATATCACGACGAATCAACTAAGCATCACCCAGCCCAGTTGTGTTTCTGCTACTTCAAAGAAGAAATCTTTGAAGCAGCATGGAACCAGACACCCTCCATCCACCCTATAAAACACTGAGGACAGCGCACAAGACACAGACAGGATGCTTACATGGTGCAATAAAGACAAGTGATATAACAGTGCTAGACATCACATTAACAAGTTCCTGTTGCTTCTCAGCAAATGCATTGAAGCAACAGGAACCTGAACCCACCCAACCACCCGCTCCAGAAATTAAATCAACTGCTGCTTTATTTTCCAAATTTTTAATGAAAATTCCGGTATCAACCAAATGATTGAAAATTCCTGTATGCTGGAACCAAAGTTGCTTTCTAATGACAGTTGGAGGTTCGCCATAGATCAAATATGACAAATCATGCTTGTTATCTCAAATGAGGGCTCTGATAATATGCATATCAATCCACTCTTGAATGATCATTAAGTTTAAGAGCACACATAACATTTCAGTGAAACAGATTACACACAGAATGTCAAAACTACAAACATGATGAAGCGGATCCACCCTTGCAACTTGCGCAGCAAGAATCTCAGCAACGGCTAAATTAACAAGTAATTAAAATATCCCATGCCAACAATGTGTTAAAGATAATTTTAAGGCAATGATGCCTGCTAAAACAATCTGCAATAACATCAAAAGAACAGAAGCCGAGTTTACAGCTTGGTGAATATTGCCAAGCTCATATACATCCTTATTTCCTATAGTGTGCACAACCTGCACAACAAAGTCAAACACTGTATAGGCATGATAGGTGTTGGATTCAAATTTTCTTCACAAATAGTTTGCACATCAGTCAACATGAAGAACTTTTCAATATGACACTGTACGTAATCACCAAAGGCCATGTAGGTATAAAATAACAAATATAATATCTGTACCAACAAAAACTCTTGTATATCAGCACCAACAGCCTCTAGAATACTGTGACTTGTCTGTATGAGCAATTATAAACATCCCAATAACCTTGACAAATGACCTCACTGACTGATTTACATCTTCCATGCAGACAATTCCAAATGGGTGTTCCACTTGGGTAATAACATGGCAAAGAAATTCCCAATCCCATTTCTTACATCTTGCAATTCTCTGGAACCACTGATGGCTATTTCGAAAACCTCCAGCCAAATATTTTTTCCAAATCTGTGCACAATTATGTAAATGGCACATTCAGACAAACAGGAAGGAAACCCACACCACTGATGCACCATGACCAGACCTTGGTCAAGCAAATAGTACAGTTTCAGACCAAACTCAACTGGGGCAATTGTGGTTGTAATAGATTTGATCACAGTTTTGAAGAAAAATTGTAATATCTCACAACTGACTTTCAATGGACATATGAAACTTTAGATATATATCATTGGAGTTATTCTGGTCGTATAAATGACTGCATTTGCAAAAATTTACCAAGAAAAATGCTTTTAGAACTGTTGTCAACTTTTTGTGCTCAAGTCTCGATTTTGAAAATTGATATTTCCAAATAGATCTATGGCACTATGAAGAATACATGTACATAGAAAACCTTTATGTAATCAATTCAGCAGTTATATTCACAATATCTATATTTCAGGAACAGATTTTAGAACTTCTTCTATATTATAAAGACGTGCACTTGTTTTTCCAGGGACATGCACATTTGAAATACCTGTACAACTAGTTGAAGATTTTAATTTCTAAATTGAGATATGGTGCACTGAACATTTCAGTCATTCGTTTTTGAGGAGTGTGAGTGTGATCACACTCCATCACACTCCTGAAAATTAGCTCAGGAGAGTGATCAATAGCACTCGCCAATTGTAAGCCTCCCTAAGTTGTAACCTGGAGGAGTGTGATATCACATTCCTTAAAATCATTTTTCAAACTTTAGGAGTGTGATTAACACCACTCCAGCTATTTTCAAAAACGAAAGACTGCGATTTGCAATATATATATATAAGGAGTGATATATACCGTTAGATGATCCTCAAGACACATGAATTTTCAGATTCTATTCAAGTCATTTGTAAGATATTGCAATTTATCAACACTGCATGCTATTAAATTTATTACAACAATGATCAACTTGGGTTTGCCATTAATAGTATAGTAAACATGCTGATCTGATTCCATGTTACAAATTGACAGTTGAAACTACATGTACTGGCTTATCAATGCTCTGTGTTGTCAGGATCCTCTAGAATGGCCGGATCAACTTGCTGCTTATTGAGTTTGTTAACATGGCTAAATAGAGTTGTAGCAGGAACATGGAATTTTTTGGCAGCTTTTAGCCTTGGCATTCCACCCATCACTGCTGCCACAGCATTTGCCATATCAGATTTAGACCACTGTCTGTAAAATGTTGGTTGTGTAATCCTTCTTCTTAGAGTACTTATTGGAACACTGAACTTTCTGCTAGCATCAGGTTGAGACAACCGTCCTGCTTTTACTGTCTTCACTGCTGCAGTCATATTGGACTCCGCCCATTTTGGGGATTTGTTGTACATATATGCTGGGGGAACTTCTGTCTTGCCTTCCCCGTATTTCTCATTGAGAAATAGTCCTCCCGGACTCAACTCTCCCTGCATAGAGGACCAATCTGGAATGTAAAAAATAGTTCTGCATATGGCACAGATCTAGATCAAAATTGACCAACCAATATACATGGTCCTTTTGGGGGACTGGAACAAAAAGTGGTGCTTCAAGCACAGAATTGCTGGTGAGCACAGTGGTTGTTGTTCAGACAGTGAAGCAAACCTTGACTGCATTTTGTAAAGAACCTCAGTTAGTTTTTACCTATGTTAGACACATGATGGTCCAGAATCATCATGGACCTCAGTGGGCCAGTGTATAGCCTCACATGAAAGTGAACCTAGATATATCAGTTACACATTGATGGCTCACATCTGTAGGACTGTCTGAATTATTTTTTGTTTAAACAGCCTAACTTGCCCCACAATTTATTCGATATGCATTTGGCATAATAGTTTGGCCTACATGTCCACTGTCATGACTGTATAGACAATTTTAAATTCGAACAGACAAACATTGGATAAATTAACTGATAGGAATAATAGGAAAGTCAACATTTTGAATCTAGGAATATGGGGTATTTGGACAGTCTGATTTCATATCCTGGCTAACCCTCTGATTGACCCCTGTATATGTACCATATTGAAACAACTGTTATATGTATATTTGAAAGTCATACACCACTAAAATATAGCAAATTGATCCAGACAAAAGCTAAAGCCACATGGAACTGAATCCATCCCATCATTGTCAGTAAATAACAGGTAAACTACTTTGAATAAGTAGACACAAATGTGAGACTATTTTTGTAGTTTGAGACCAGTCATGTCAGTCATGCAATCAGACTCCCCTCAACAACTGCATGTAAATACCAGTAGCATACAATTGACATTATCTATATGCAATTATTTTTACGATGACACTTTCTTGATAAAGCACAAATACTTGATGAGCCTGGCACCAAATTGCCAGTAGTAAATGGAAGTGCTCTAAACCACTTGATTCCACACTGGCAATATTTTTTAAAATGAATATCATTCTCATTCTTCTAAACTAAACCTTGTAAATTTCAGGTATGCTGATGAGTACATACTGTTGTTCCTTTGTGGCAAATCTGGTGTTGATTATGGTTGTATTGTATTGTCACAACTGTATTGTGACATCAAACAATGATCAGATATGGTGACGGCATCATGACATCAAAAATAATATTAACTTTATGTAATGACGTCACTGGCATTACATTAGAAATCATGATATTGATTGTGGATATGTTCAAAGAAAAAAACAACATTTTACGTTGACAAGGGTGGTCTGTAATGCCACTGAGCCCAATTCCGAAGTCATTGGAATTGAATTTCGCTGTTGCAAAAGATTATGGTGCAGTGTAATCTGTTCAGAATGTTTTATTGTTCGTTTCTCGAAATAACAATCCTGAGAACGCTTGTGAATGTGTGAAAGGAGAAATAGGTTAGAAAATGCTCAACTGACATTAATACAAACACACTCATGACTCAATGTGAATAAAAACAGTTTTACAAGTGAATTTGACATGTACAAACTAAAAACAAGCGCAGTGAAACAGCATCGCATGTTAATAGGATCATGTCAGATAACGACCAAATTCTACAAAATTTGTACATGGTTACAGGATCTGAAATAACAATTCCGGAAAAAATTGCCAAAAAAAAATTCATGACAAAATTCTAACTGGGAAACATCATCGGACAAAGTTCAGATCTCATGTTTATTCTGTTGCAAAGTTCATCAGATTAGCATATTTCTCTTGAAAAAGCATAGATAATCACGATTGACAACCCATTGCATGATAAGCCACATTCGTATTTTCGGAAATAGCCATCCTATACCATGCGAGAATCATCGTGTTGTTAAAAAACGGAAGTTTTGATAAAACTGTCTGCGCTTGCACGAGGCAGGTTCACAGATACGAGGGTCGATGTATTGATCAATAGCCCCTATCCCTCTAGGTGAAATTTACACTGGGTACGAGTTTTCCGATATCCTCCGAGGTGATATGGTAACGAGCTTTCACCATAAAAGGATGTTTCCGAGACTCCGAGTCATATGATAAGGAGCTTCTGCCATATATGGATGGTTCCGTAAGAGTTCTTGTATATTTTCTCTCAGGAGTACAACAGATTGAGGCGGAGATTGCCTATCTAACCCAATTGCATATTACAGCTTGGAACTTTCGCTTTCCAATGATATGCGGCAACAACGATAAATGTTTGTTGTCAACGACTAAAACTTCCCGTTTTCAGCAGTTTTAGGCGACTAATGAGAGAGACAGTTTAACAACTTGAGTAATTAAGTATTATTTAAACTATTTTCAATGATCTTGTCAGTCAATTACAAGCGTCTAGTCCGTCATTCATAATCCAGCCGTCGTCCATTAGAGAATATCCGCGTCCATAATCCAAAGACCTATTCCATTTCCATATAACAGTATTAGCACCAAATTCAAAAAGACAAAAGTATACATAAACATAGGCTTGTTTCCTGCAAGAGAAGCGGTCAACAATTTTCAATGATGCCGGCAAGACATCATGATGTTCCAAAATATCAAATCCGTATCGCTGATCAGTATTCTTAATCCATAATATTCGTTATAGAGTAACTTTATTTATGTGAAATTTGGACACATTACGGACGTAAAAAATACAAAATCTCATTTTCATTTTTTTTCATTGTTCAGCTCCGATATGTCAAGCCGTGTCTCCACTTAACTTGACTCCTCTTTGTTTCGATTCAGCTTAAATCGACAGGATGCATTTTTTTCATGAAAACTATTTTATGAGAAACATTTAACAATAATATCATTTTTACCTGGTGAACTATTCTGTGCATTTTCATCACTCCTACAGTGCCAAAAATGGCCGAGAATGCATCTCCAGCAACCTAGAAACATTTAGCTTCCGGGCCTAGGTGGCACCTAGACCCAGGCCTGGGATAGCTGAGATACTAAAATGTGACATCAAATTGAAATTCATTATTTCAGACCCTTTGGTAATACCAAAATAATATCTTCATGATTGTGATGAAGATAAGCTGTCCCCAAAGAAAGACAGATGTATCTCAGCGGATTACCTGTTTGCACATGCCAAGGTTAGAAATTGAGAAAAATGATCACATGCACAGTGTGCACCCAAATATCTGGACACGCATGCACGACAAAATTTTCACCTGCACAATTTTTTTTACTCAAGCCAGACTTTTCATGGCCCTTTACAAGTTTCTTCCTGAAACTTTCACAGCCATAGCTGAATGTGTTGGGCTTCAATGTGCAACTCTATGCACACTTGACAAAACATTTTGATAGTCTCTGTGTAATAATGGAGCCAAACCAGTTTCCACAAATTCTGGGACCTAGAAATCCTTCCAGATGTTTTCTCGCCAGTATTTCTTTGTGGTGGTCGCTGTGCTCTTATTGTTGTCGTTAGCCCATGTTGATCCGGTCTTTCCTACGTCAACGTGTTCATTGATGGCAACTTCGGCTACATTTTCTGCTATATCAAATACATTGTCAAGATCCACTGATGTTAGATTGTTACAATGCACATAGTTTTGCAGTAAATAATGATGTAACGCTTCACTGCTCGATACTGCCAGTAATTGTTGTGATCTAATGATCCAAATCTTGCCAGTCACATTTTTGAGCCATCTTATGTTTACCCATGGGACATTGTTGTCATACGTGTTGTCACAGCGACACAGCTCACCAATTACCAATATACGAGTTGTCAGAGCATGATAGCTCTCTAGATTTGTATCTAATACCGCCTATGCCGGTGCTAGGGGCCATGTGGTCAGGTCATTCCAGTTGCCACATGAACAGGTACAATAAAAGCGTATCTGAGATACAACACATATATCGAATCGTTAGATTCTTGGTATGTGCCTTAGAATAGGTTAACCAGAAGACACTACTGTGAAGTCATGTGGCTCTGTCAGTATGTCGGCACCACTTCCCTTATATGTATTGTAATTTACATGGAAATGCAACTCCAAGGTATTTTGACTCTAAGTGAACCACTCCCCACCAATTAGTTTCACCCCGGATCATTTTTACTTCATTTAGGGTTACCAGTAAAGTTAACATGGAGGAGCTTTCATTTCGTTCATGAGAGGACATTCGTCATTTCGCGAGAGGAACGCAATGTGAATAAATGGACTTGCCCAATGGGAAAATAATCCAAGGCCAGTTCTTACTGTTGAAATAAGGTATTTATCAGATGAAGAAATGAACACTGATATTTGGTACGGTAACAAAATAAAGACATGCACCAACAAAATTTTACGTGCATTCATGTACTCAAAATTTCGGAGGCTGGTTCAACTTGCACAAATCACTACTCAACAGAAAATATGGTTGAAGATATCACTGAATACAAGTCAATTACAAGAAAAAAAGTTGTATAATCCATGGAGATATATGTTTGAAGATGCAATTTTCACCTTAAACTTTTAACTCTGTGGTCGATTGAGTCTACGAAAGAGAGTTGTAGCCGGGACATTAAACTTCTCACATGCTTGACGTCTTGACATTACCCCATTGAGTACAGATAATACAGCATTCGCCATGTCAGTATGAGACCACTGTAGGTATTCATAGGTGGGTTGTCCGATCCTTTTTCTCAAAGTAGTAATTGGAATACTGAACTTTTTGCTAGCAGCCACAGGGGACAAATAGCCTCCTCTTACTGCTTTCACAGCTGTATTCATATCAGATGCTGTATATTTGCGGGGTTTTCTGTATGTTGTGGACACAGGCACCATTCTGTGTTCCGTACTGGTGTCTATAAGAAGATGTCTTTCCAGATACAAGTCCCCCTTGTCAATCCCATCCCCTGTTGTAGAGGATGAACCTGGAATGTAAAACACAGTACGGTAATCCCTCTAATAATTCAATCACAGGAAGTGAAATTTCCCACCATAACATCTGGGGGTGATCAAATTTGGAAGTGGAAGTTGACAAAATGGTTCAAAATCATATACATTTATAATCCATTATTTCTCTGTTATTTATTCCATTTTAGAGAGTGATCAAATTTATTACCACCAACTAAATTTTGTCCACAAAATTTAATTTTGATAAGGGGATTGAAATATTAGACGGATTATTGTTGTGCATGTGCCAGGAGTGTTGAACAGAAATGCGAACCCATCACTCATAAATTTTTATGATAATCTTTTCAGAGACAGACTTTAATCCCAGATAAATTCTGTAGACCCAGAAACCAAAGTAGACGTTCAACGCTACTGGTCAGACATTGATGCTGAACTTCTGCACTAGGTTTTAACAAGCATCCAAATCCACAGAACTTCAGATGGACCTCAGGGGCTAAATTCAAATTACAAGCGTCTAGTCCGTCATTCATAATCCAGCCGTCGTCCATTAGAGAATATCTGCGTCCATAATCCAAAGACCTATTCCATATTCCATATAACAGTATTAGCACCAAATTCAAAAAGACAATCATAGTATACATAAACATAGGCTTGTTTCCTGCAAGAGAGAAGCGGTCAACAGTTTTCAATGATGCCGGCAGACATCATGATGTTCCAAAAATATCAAATCCGTATCGCTGATCAGTATTCTTAATCCATAATATTCGTTGTAAAGTCGTCATCTAAAGAATGATGTATCTCAGTCACGCTTTGATTGTGACTGTTCATATGAGTACCATGAGAATCTTGAAGTACATGGGTTCATACGGCCCCTAGCCCCGGGTTAAGCGGAATTAGACACAAATTAAACACACACAACAAACAAGAGTTCACCAAAAAACAGGCATAGACTGTATCTAATTATTGGTAAAGCACAAATAATAGTGGTGGATGGGCCCTTGTGAGACTCGAATCCATATGCCCCAAAGTTTGGCACCCGACCTAATTGCCGGCAATAAATACAATCATTCTACACCACATGGCTACCTCAGCTTCCACGACTTGATTGTTTTCCCATTATAATCAACATGAACCTCATACCATGCAATTTCTTCAGAAAAGACAAGGTCCAGGGGTTTTTCTAGACACTTTTTTCATCGTGGTAACCACGATGAAAAACAATTACAAATTGAGTTTTTGCAAAATTTTGTAAATTGAGTTTTATTGCCGAAAATTGAGTTTTCTAAAATTTTGAGAATTTACGCGCCGAAGGCGCGCGAAAAATTGAGTTTCTACAAAATAAATTGAGTTTCTGAGAAATCTAAACTGAGTTTCGTCGTCTGTTATCCCGTGCCCCTCCCCCAAAACCCCCGCGAGAAAGAAAAAAAAACGTGTGACCAGCCACGCCACTCGAGTCGAGATAAGCACACAGGATTTGTAACTGAAGTGCAGACAGATAACTTGTGTACCTTTATTATTCAATCGTATAGCTCCGATAAGGACGTCTGGTCTTGAACTGTTCTCATTTCAGTCGTATAAGTCCGATAAAGACATTGTCCTGAACGTTTCTCATTTCAAAGCAAATTGTTGGCGACGTTTTCGACGATCGAACTAGTCCGCCATTTTGATATTTCAAAGTTACGTCCCCTCTTTTCAGTCCACTCGGGAACCACTGCTGTCATACTGCTGTGGCTTATGAGTCTGGTCTCCGAGACACGCTGTCCGTCAATCTCCGTTTTTTTTCCGGTTAAGTTCGGAACCAAGACAACGGGCAAGCATTTTCTCTCTCAGTCAACATTTCACTTGGATGCGTGTGGCGTTGAAAGACGTTTCCCCAGAAACAAGAAACGAACAAAACAGACATTCGCCAAAAAATCAGCTGATGTACCATTTGGGAATAAATACACAAAGTGAGCAATGCAGATTGGTGTAAAAACAAAAGATCCACACTCTCTCCTGCGCAACTGGGGATCTACATGCGGGGGCATATGCTATAACATACAAAATCTACATTTTTATGAATAATTTTGTTTCTGCCCGATGGAAATTTCTGAAACCCCAGTATGTTTTGTAAACAAGTCCCACATCACAGGGTCGTCCTAATGTCAGGCCTGTGGCAAGCCTGTGGCAGGCCGATTGTCAGGCCGTGGCAGGCCGGCTTATTCAAACTTATTACGTGTTTCATACACAAAATTTCAACTATTTGCGAGTCTTACTATAATATTTCTACATTTCTGCTTTTATCTAGTACTTTTTTATGCATAAATCAGTTATTATTGTGCCCAGGATCGTCAATTTACTCTTCCATTTCTAAACCTTGCAACAGTCTATATATGTGTGTGTTTATTGGCATTGTATGGTTCATTGTTGTTAATTTCTTATGGGGCAGTTCAATTGTTATACTGTGGCAGGCCGGCTTATTTACATAATTTCGTGCTTATTGTCATTATGTGTACGGTAATAATCAATGTACTTAAGCCCTTTCTATCAACTTATTCCATTATATCTGAAATTCTACATTCTGAGACAACCTTGTCTTGTTTATTTGGTGCATTTTTATACCTCCATGTGGGCCCATACATTGTACTTCTGATACAATAAATTGAAATTGCTCACCTAGAAAGAGTAATTGAGACTAACAGGAAGGTGTGAAGCAAACAATTTGTATGGTCCAAAAGGAATAAACTGGGCTTCTCCACAGGTATGGATGGGTTAGTTATTATTTTAACATCAAATAGCTTCCCTTGGAATTGAAACTTTATTTTCATTTTAGAGGGTTTCTCCACAGGTATGGATTAGCTCCTGTATTAACATCAAATCACAAGCTGTGTGATAAAGAACACGCTTCTGTATCAATTGAATGTTTATGGGTTACAGACAAATAATGAAATTAAGCACGTAATTATGTAAATAAGCCGGCCTGCTACGATATAACAATTGAACCGTCCCATAAGACATTAACATCAATGAACCATACAATGCCAATGAACACACACATATACAAATATTTAGACGATTGCAAGGTTTTGAGCATGGAAGAGTAAATTGACGATCCTGGGCATTATAATAACTGATTAATGCATAAAAAAAGTACTAGATAAGAGTAGAAATGTATAAATATTATAGAAAGACCCACAAATAGTTGAAATTTTGTGTATGAAACACGTAATGAGTGTATATAACCCGGCCTGACACGGCCTGCCAATCGGCCTGCCACAGGCTTGCCACGGGCCTGACATTAGGACGTCCCCACATCACATACTACAAAATAGGGTGCATATTGAGTTTAATTTGCAATTTTGGGCCATTTATCTGCGTTTACCAAGCAGCATTGGATTTTTTTCGTGAAATCCACAAAACTTCACAACCACCATTGTTTTATTTTTTACGTCTCTTATTAACATTTTTATTGCCATTTATTTCTTCATTTCTTTCCTGTCACTTACAAATACCCAGACACTTACAATACTCAACCACCAACTTTGTCAAGGATTGGTTAACTCATGGAAATGGACAAGGGACAATTTTTATTTCTTGACTATAAGTATAGATTTTTTAAACTAAAGTAAGCTATTTGCAGGGAAAATATTTTCACTTTTGGCCTATCACAATCCAGAGCTAAAGTACTCTCCCCACCCCCAAAATAATCGACCAAATAGAACTTCCCGAGATAACTTGGATTTTAAAACTCTCTTGTTTTATTCGCGCTCATTTTTTAATTAAATGAAGCTATCTCTGAGGGAAGTATTTCTACTTAACATCTTTAGCCAAAATATAATCGGCCAATCACAGTTGGATAGCAAACAAACTTGTATGCAGCTATGTATGACACGCAACTTTGCTTGATGAGCTTCATAACATTACTGACATGTTCATTCACGATGAAAAATTGTCGCGAATTTATTTATTGTAAGTGTCCTACTAAAAAGATAAAAAAATTGAGTTTCCAGACTGCATGCGATGAAAAACCCGAAAAAATTGAGTTTTGTTGTTTATTTTGCGCGCCATAGGCGCGCCGAAAAATTGAGTTTTTCATCTTTTTGAAATTGAGTTATATAAAGGAAAAGTGTCTAAAATAACCCCTGAAGGTCACATAAATGACACAAGACTCGCCAGCCCATTGCTCGCATTAAATTACTCATACATTTCTGATACCAACTGATTTCTCCATATATCTGATTGGTCAGCTAAAAAATATTTGCGACAGTGAAATTTACATCAATGCTGCAAATTGTTTCAACCTACACCTGGCAAACATCTGACTCCAGCAGCGATCCAGTTTTTTTTTTATGTTAGCATGTAATTAAATATGTACGAAATAATATTCTTAAATGATGTTGGAAAGGAAGCTTGAAGTGGAATCAGGAAGGGAATGATCCTGTTAGGTATAACTCAACTTGTGACTAAAAATATCACTATGATCGCAAATACTGAAATATAACAGTTATTCCCTAAATACCCAGCATAACATCGAACTGATAGCAAAATACGAGCGTAGCGTGCAAGATCTATGGCGTTACGTTTCGTAACTTGTGTCTAATTCCGCTTAACCCGGGGCTAGGGGCCATATGAACCATGTACTTCAAGATCCTCATATGAACAGTCACAATCAAAGCGTGACTGAGATACATCATTCTTTAGAAGACGACTTTACAACGAATATTATGGATTAAGAATACTGATCAGCCATACGGATTTGATATTTTTGGAACATCATGATGTCTTGCCGGCATCATTGAAAACTGTTGACCGCTTCTCTCTTGCAGGAAACAAGCCTATGTTTATGTATACTATGATTGTCTTTTTGAATTTGGTGCTATTACTGTTATATGGAATATGGAATAGGTCTTTGGATTATGGACGCAGATATTCTCTAATGAACGACGGCTGAATTATGAATGACGGACCAGACGCTTGTAATTGTGGTGAATTCTTCTGAAACCCAGGAAACAAAGGAGTGCAAGTTTAGAATGGCGGAAAAAGTGTGGAACATCTTGAAATGAAAACCACGCAATGTGGCGTAGCACCTAAACATAATATTATGAACATATGTCAACAAGGGCGGCTAAAGCTTCCTGTTGCTGTGCTCCGCACACCTGGTGAACTCAATGAAAGTTATCAACTTCTTGTTTCAAATTATCAATCTGCATACAATTACATTGTATACACAAAGCTTGGGTCTTCAAAATTACAGCATTCTGCAAATATTCTTGAAACATATCATGAATGCATGTTAATCACCCACAATCATGCCATTCAAGATGGGTACATGTATCATGCACATGTACTTTCAATATTTTGCAAATGGTTATCTTGTGCTAATATGAAATTCCTGGGATGAAGTCCATATTTTACTTAATAGATAAATATCTGATGTAGATTTATTATTTCCAAAGTCTGGGATAATATTTGATGATTTGTGTGCAAAACAAGATACATGTAGGAGTACATTAAAGCCTGATTTTTCCATCCTCCATAAAATGCAGGTCTGACATTTAAAATACATATAACAGCCAATAAATGGACAACATTCGAGAGTGATATGTAAACACGGCCTATTTCGATGACGACAGAGTTCATGCTGAGAAAAAGCTGGAGGACAAACACTTTCATGTTCCGGCTGGACACAACATGGCATCTCTTCAGTCAAAACAAACATGGATATACAAAGAATCAAATTGTCAACAATTAAGTGATACTATAATATGGTAGGACAAATGTCTTCATCTGACTAATGATATTGAATTTTGTTGCTAAAACTGGACTCTGAGTCTGTCAGAGAGTGTGGACCTTGGAACATGGTAAGTGTCACACGCTTCCCTTCTTGACATTCTCCCACTCGTCACAGCTGCTACTGCTTCTGCTATGTCCGTTGAAGACCAGTGTTTGTATTTTACTCGTCTATTTTTTCGTCTCCCTGACCGGCTTAAAATCCTCTCTTTCAATGTGGACTTTGGAATATGAAACTTCTTGCTAGCATCAGCATTGGACAATCGACCTGTTTTCACTGCTGTTACAGCTTTTTTCATGTCAGCCTCTGTCCAGGTTCGTTTTTTCTTTGCTGTTGGTGATTCTGCCTCAGCTTCAATTCTAGGATATGTCCCAATATTTTCCATATTTATTTCTAAAAGCTCTGCCAGATCAACCCCTTCATACTCTGCTGTAGGAGACAGACAGGAACCATTGTGGAATGGACCAGGCAAATCTGAAAAGTAAACCATATGTTCACAACCGTGACTTTCACACATCTCAATTAATCAAGATGAATTGATGGACTTCTTCAAGCTACTAAAAATACAACGACGACTAACACTCAAATTCAAGGAAATAATTCAATCGCAGATTGTATGGGGTTGCTTCGTTCATGCAAAATTTATGCATGGTTATTCTTCATCAGACTTCCTTAATGCAAAGTCCGGCTATAATTGGATCTACACGTATGAAACCGAAATAACTTTATATCCAGCCAATGATACAGCATCACATGCAGGTATGGAGTTGCTGTGACATTTTAGATTCAGAATCCCTCTTTTAGAGTATGTGCCATTTCTCAAGTTAAAATTAAAAAGTTTGTCCCAGATAAAGGTGAACCCTTCATGTGCCTCTTTTTCTTGTGAATGAACCATCTGTGCATTTTTGAAATCAAAGCAAACAGCTTCAGGAGACAATAATTAGTGTAATAATAATTGGGCAATCGGATTACTGCATACAAGAAATGATTTCCTTGTGACATGTGTGAGACAGAATTCACACTTGTCTCGCACAAACACCTCAGGTGTGATCAGATCACTATCAGTTAACAGGCCCTAATCAGTTCAATGCCTTACATGTAATTGCAGAAGCTGATTTCTCCAGCTTTATTAGTTAAACCATTTATTTCTAATAAAGTATGCAGCATGGGGGTTCAAAATTTGGCATGGTTATTCTGAACTAGGTAAAGAAAAAAGCTGTGCCTCAGTTTTCAATATGTATCAATGTTCAGAGTTTGACCATCACAAAAACTGAGGCACAGATTGAAACTGGAGGCCCATTTTATGAAAAGACAGGTGGTTAAATTTGAATAACTTCATACACATGCACGTATCAATATATGAAATCTCAGAGAAATAAGCTTTCCAACAATAAATACATGAGGCCGACAAATGTCAGCAGGCGAGTGAAAATCTGCTCAGGTGGGTCAAATGGTAGAAAATTCACAACGCCCATGGCAGGTGAACAAATAGTTTTAATATACAATAGAAACATTTCACAAAAATTTTGAATGCAAAATTATTTCCAACAGTAACTATGGCCACAAACTGTGATCATAGTGACTATATCTCTAATATCAGAGTTAATGGGTGGAAGTATTCACTTATAAATAGCATGTAACAAGATAATATAGACTGGGAATGGGAAATGAACTCTGATGATCAATGAAGTCCTGTTCAATGTTGTAATATTCCATATTTGGAAACAAACGCTTCTTCAAAAAATCAAACCCACCCGACAAATCAATATACCATCTACTTATTGCCTGACTTGGGGATAATTATTTGATCAGGTTCATCATCTTTGTCAATCCCATACAGGTCAGACGGATGAACAGACCTCAGGTACATGAATACCTATCACATTCCAGAATTTGATACCATACTGAAACTTTCAATTTTTATCAGGACAACACATGATGTAACCATAAACTTTCACCACCACAAGCATGTACATGTATGAAGCTGAATCAGCGGACGTGAAATATACAATAGAAATAGACACACCAATTACATCCACAATGCATCACTGGTACAAGTAAACTGTTCAGCAATGAACAAGCTCCCAATTCTTGGTACCAAAGTTGAACAAGAAACACAGTAATCCAGACTATCATTGGCACTTTCACCGATATATATAATGTTGCGGTTCGTATTCATATGCTGCAGCCAATACACAAGTCAATTGACAAGATCTGTATTGCACAGATTAAAACTGTCTGGCATTTATGCCACACCCTCTTAACTACCCTGTCACTGTTCAATCACCGAGATATGCGGTAATCTGAAAACTCTAGCCTCATCCGACTGTGACTACCTATCGTTGCATGCCGAGTCTGTCATGGAGTGTGGACCGTGGTACATGATAAATCTCACTTGCTTCCTTCTTGGACATTCTGCCACTCTTCACAGCTGCAATTGCTTTCGCCATGTCGGATGCCGACCACAGTCGGACTTTTACTGGCTTACTTTCTCCCCTGCTACAGCTTAAAATCCTTTCTCTCAATGTAGACCTGGGGATATAGAATTTTCTGCTGGCAACTGCATTGGACAATCTGCCTGCCTGCACGGCTGCGATGGCTTTCTCCATGTCTTCCTCTGTCCATGTTCTATTTTTCAAGGATGATGGCGACTCTGGTTCCATTCCCTGATATGTCATATTCCTCATATTAATTTCTACTAGACCTGCCAATTCATCTTCGTCCCTTGAACTTGCTAAAGATGCATCAAAATCATGGTAGACCTGAGGGAACAAATCTGAAATGTAAAAACACACGATAAGGTCTCTAATAATTCAATCACTCCAGATATAATTACAATGAAGCAGGGTTCAAAATTAACACCCGCCCGGCAGCCCGTGGCTGGTGAATTTAGAACTTGTCTGGTTGAATTTAGTTCTAAAAGCTAGCTAACCAGCATGATTGCCTGGTTATATTTCAAGAATTTCAGCTTTGTATAATGAAATATACTAGCCGATGGTCTAGCAAAGTTCAGCTTTATAGTAAATTCACGTCCTGTGATGGTCTGTGCATACAATCAACACCAAGTATATTGTTCCTCTAAAACATGTCAGTATTAGTGTCATTCATTCTGAGATTGGATTACATGTAACAAGCTGGTCTGATAGTGATTGAATTGTAAGAGACCTTCTCGTACATCATGGATACATGCAGCTCTACATATGATGTACTGATACAAGTGAGTGAGTGAATATGATTTAACATCATAGTCATATCACGATGTTTGGTGCCTATTCCTTTTCACACCCGGAAATCACACGGGTATGTATACAATTCGGTAATTAGGCACAATAGGCGAGTCTTCCTGCAATATGAAATGTAAAAGGGGAATGCAAAGAATAAGTGCATCTCAAGAAATATCAAAAAGAATAATGAGGAATGGCACTTACGGGCCAACGTCCAAAGTTTATCGGCTTTTTGCTCAGTTGAAAAAAAAATCAGAAAAATATATAAGAAATACTTCTGGACAGTGATGAAACTATTCTTTCATTTACAACGTACTGTTTTCAGGGGTTTACCATCCCTTCAAGGCCACTCTCATTTTTAAGAGCTACATGTACAATCTTTCTTGTTCACTGTGCAAATTGACACTACGTAACCTTACAAAGTTAAGGTAGTTTATTGATGGAATGTTGATGTTACATTTATGGTCAAATCCAAACTTCTGAGGGTAACCTTGACATGTTTCCATTAGAAGATCATGTTTTCTTCTCTCTGGTCAACTTTTTTGTGACATTTCATTCCACAAACATTTTGTGGCCAAATGGGCGCCACAACTTATAACTTCTCAAAGTTATTGCTATATAGTTCATAACTTGGACCATTGTTAATTAATTGTTTGTTTCTCGTAACCTTGCTTGTAAAAATACACATGCTGAGTGCGACAATTATTCACTTGCAAACCAATTGTATACAAATATGAAGAAAATGAGCAAGGTTTACTCATGAAAATGTAAATCCCTCATGGATTTTAATTATTTGCCCTCAAAATACAGATGAGGGCTGGTTATAGGAAATGAACCATCAATTATCAGTGGCCTTGGCTAGGTTATTTTTATGTAAGTTGTTCCCTGACTGATCAGAATATACTTTTGACAATGAGGATATTTCTAGACATTGCTCTTTCTTGATACCATAGATCGTGTCAGGAAATCCATGTTTTCTTGACAGATGCCCTTAAAGCAATGTTCAAATGTCTTTCACAGCATTCTATCTATCAGGCAGAAAAGACTAAATGTTAGTATAACGTTTTCTACAAGCTTCAGCAGCTAACAGGATACATGTATACTGTAAACCATGTTTCTAACCATTGGTTATCATGGAATATGCACATTTCTAACCTATGAATGCCTGACAAGTACAATGATGGATCAACTTCGATCAACACAACATACATGTACCACCATGGCCACTGGAATTATTTGGTACCTGTCAGTCCCATGCCACACCTGATCCACATGTGTACCTGTAATATTATTTGTGTACATGTGAAGAATCAATTATTAGATTTGCAAAAAAAAAAGTGATTTCAATCTAAATTAGTGGAATATCGTGATTTGACCAAAGCACCGGAGCAAATGGTAGTGTCCCTATCTTCAGTACAATATAGAGTAGTGGTAGTGGAGAAATCCTTTTATTGTTTGTAAACAAAGTTGGATGAAATAAGTTTTTACATCACTCACTGATTCTTACATGACAAGGAGATCAATACACGATAAACACAATTCCAATTAATTAGTGGAACGGAGAATACTTTGTGAACAGAGAACAATTGTACCCACCACTGAGCCAGAACTGAGCACTGCAAGTTGGCACATATTTACCATAGAAGTGTTAAATCTGTTCAGAAGCTTTATACTTTAATTAGCAATGTCAATGGTATTCCACATGTGATCTAAAACATATAAAGAAATTAGTTTGGAAATCAGCAGGATCAAGTAGATCAACCAACCATTCTCATATAAGCACAGATATATGTTTTAGCAGTAGTGGCATTTGGGATAATGGCCGAATAATATTTCAACCCACAACTGTCCAATGTAAAATGAAAGTGGTCCAGACATCTTGGCCATGCCCATGCACCAAGAATCAAATTTATCTTTCAACTTCCAGCACCATACGATAAGATGAGAATGCCTGTTGCAGGTTACCATGACTAGAGAATTGGTTAACCAGTAATCAGTGTTTCAGGGTTGAATACATGTTAACACAAAATAAAATGGTCATCCATACAGGGTCTTGTAAAAGTGAAATTTGGAAACCTCCGAGCGAATGGGGTCTACCATCCATCAAAACTGGTCAGTTACTTGTTACAATGTACATACAAATAATAATATTCACTTTGTCAGTAATAGTACTAGCACCAAACAGGATGATTCATGTAACCACATTTAAGATGCTGTCAAACACCAGAGCATTATCCAGATATATCCAGGAGATATTTGGCAGTCACATTGGATTCTAGATATTCAGCACCTTCACAAACATGTGAATTATCAGTGAAAATCTGTACATTTCAACAAATAATCATCAAGCACTTAAAGACAGATGAATTGCCCCAACTTTTGATTGACCATTAATTTAGTCTGTATCAGTCGCCACAGCAAGCATTGTTCTTCACACAATCTTCTATGAGTTCTGTAACCGGCGAATTCATTGGATTCTCATCTTGATACTGATAATCAACTCTATCCTTGACTATTACAGATCCTGTTGCGCCTCACACTGGTTCAAAGGTGCTAAAGTTGGGTTTTTTCACATAACTCTGTTGGTTTTTTCCACAGAGTCTGTCATTCAGGGTACTTTTCGGAATACCAAATGTCTTACTCGCACGGCGCTGATTCATTTTGCCAGACCTCACTGCTAACAAAGCATTCTCCATATCAGAGGCTGTCCACTGGTGTTTTGTGGAAACGTAACTCTCTTTGGGTCCAGTAAGGTTCATTCTGTCCGAGCTACATGTATATGTAACTGTCACGTCATCTGGCTCACAGTCTATTCCAGTAAGATAGTTGATCAAACCTACAAAGTATAAACACACCGGGTGAATTTTCCATCATGTTTTCCAGGAAGGACAGCAGTGCTGAAAATGAAGTATTCCACAACCGACAGATAGGTTAGGTTAAAACCTGGTCTGTGGGATTTCACACACCTCTTCCTCGCTTTTACATTTTTGACATGTGGACAGAGGTTAAGTACGGAATTCCAGTAATTATGAAGCCAGATACCATGCAAAAGGACACCAACAGAATTGTTTCATCCATGCATCTACATGTATATTCAACTCACTATGTTCCCATAATAAAACTAGAGCCTTAGGCTATTTAAATGTAAAATAGGCTGTTGGAATAATTCCACTAACTCTTTGATGTTCAGTTCCATGGCGAAGAGCCATACAATTTGTAGTCTCACATATTTCTCTCAATAAAGATCTTAGTGCATTAGTATAATTGTACACATATATATATTTGAAAAAATAACTTGTGACTGATGGGACAGACATTTATTATGAAACCAACCTGATGAAATGATAAATAATGTCTTCTCTGCATGTTACCAATATTTGTAAATTATTTTTACTTTTTTCAGATTATAGAAAGCATATCCTTCAGCAGTAAATGACAAAAGATGAATATTGAGATACAATGTAAAATCCTCATGATTAGATGGACTGGGTCTATCCTTTCATGGCATCATATTATTTACATGTACCTCCACCTGCCACCCCTAGTTTGGAAGGTTATAAATTCTTACAATGGTTGAATGCAGACTTGTATATGCAGCTTACTGCTATCTAAACATAATGACTTGGACTTTGACCCTAACAATTGACCCTATCAGCTAAGTGAATCAAGCCATTGACCTAGGTCATGCATGTGTCATGCATGTGTCATGCATGTCTCAATGTTCTAAATGGTATAGAGGGTCTGGTGGAGGGCATGTTTGTGTGGTAGCCTTAAGTTACATACCCTGTATACAATTTCTGCAAGAATGGAAGCCTAGAAAATTAGAATTTCTTGCCAACATGGCAAACATATGATAAGTCTGCCTTGAACTATTTTCTTCTGTATATGTTAAGTGTTCTAATAAAGTTTTTATCAACCAGCAATTTATGACATCCTTTCAGGAAAACACCTCTGAATAGTATCCATTTTGTATTCATGCTCTAAAGCAGGAAATCTCTGTGAAAATGACATATGAACATATATAAGAATAGCAGAAAATATTTAACTTCACTAATATAGACCAGATGAAACAAAATCTAGCCAAAATAGTTGACCAAACTATCTGCAATAGCTGAATAACTTGAGGACTTTTTTCTTCTGCTCTTCCTCTCAAGCCTAAAGCAGTTAAATAAACAACCAGTCACCCTGGCAACCGTACCAAATGTGCTCAAGTTTTTCCTGACTACAATACAGGACCATTAGTCCCTACGGGTCTACATAGCCCCGTAACAACAGAACCACCCTTGGTCATACATAGATGAACTACCTTAGAATTTCCATCTCTCCTCTAAAGTTCTAAAGACTCCAAGATGTCTAGCATTGGTCAACAGTAGAAACAAACTGGGTTATCCAATAATGCTTTATTACTACAGCACCTCCGAGGCAAACAATGCCGAAAATAGTGGATTTGATTTACAGGCTTTGATGGTATGAAAATATTCACATAGCTGGATGAATAAAAGATTTTGTAATACACTGGAAGTTCATGCTCTGACATGTAAGATATAGGCATGGCACAGAAACTATAACATCTTTGTTTGTCCAAATTAGGGGTAGTGTGATCATGGTAACGCCTCACTGCAATTTGTAGACCTGTTGTATTCTCATGAACTACAAACATAACATACATGTACAGCAATATTGCCAATATACTATATACCCATCTCACTGACCCGATTATATCACCAATACACAATTTACTGATCCAATTAGATCACCAATACACAATACACCCATCTCACTGACCCCATAATTAACAGAATATTCTACAAGGCAAGATTCACAGTAGATGTACATGTAGATGTAACCACTAATAATTTGTCAAAAATAATTCTTTCAAAGGTTATTCTCTTCCAAGAGTGATTCCAGCCATATATAATAAGATGGAAACACATCATGATCATAGACTCAGAAAAACACATACATTGAATCTACCATGTCCATAGTGAATGTAAGGCCTCTGTTAATTAATCTTTAGCTTCTCATGACCCGCCCACATGTTTTTTGTCGTAACAATAATTACGCATTGTTTTAATTTTTTGGCATTTTTTGCTGCAAAAAAAAAAATCTGCAGAACAAGGCAGCGCGAAATAACGCCTGTCTACGTGCCGCCGGCAAGTGAATTTTTCCGTCGACAAGTTGCAAAAAAGTTACCTGTCGCATGCGGCAAGTAGGATTTCATCTAACAAAAACGATAAAATGCGATCAATTTTCGTAAATACCTTTTAGAAGTCTAGATCTATCTGAAGGAACGGACAATCCAAGAAATAATCCATTGAAACTTTATTTCAAGTCGATCTTTGGCCATTGTTGTTCGTGTTCGCTGTCAACATTTCCCGCGCCAAGTGTATTTCCGGTTGTGCACCAAACCTTGCACGGTAGTCCGGTGCATGCAAAAGTCGGACCTGTTACCAAAACGGAATTGGACTATCTGTTTTTTTCCAGTTCATACCGATGGTAAATAATATTGTTGGCTTCTTTTTTGTGCTTTTATTCACAAGCCGACGTTTTTCTATGCAGACATTTAAGTTAATTGATAATTCCAACGGGACTCTGGTGGCTGATTCTAATTTATTGGAAGCAGCAATTTACAAGGAAAGACCTACTGATTAATATAAGTAAATATAGTTGGGATCTGGTTAACTCTCCTCAAATTTTCATTCTTTAAAAAGGGTGTTACTTGGATCTAAATTCTATGATATAATGTCACAGGTGCCATTTAAATTTCACATGATTTAGTCAGCAACAAAGCTTTTTGCAGTTCTAATTGCAGAAATTAGGGGAAATAGTTGTCTTTGACATATCAAAGTTGACATCAACTTTCCATTGGTGCTCGAAGTTTACCACATACATAACTTCTTTTATATTGCAATATCTTAATGCAGCCAAATAATTAATAATTAATAATTACAGCATTCAGCATCATCGTAATTTCCTCCCAAGGTCATGAGAAGCTAAAGATTAATTAACAGAGGCCTAATAGAGAATTTGGACCAACATTCTGCTTTAGTAAAACCATGTATCTTATCATGTCTGTAGAAAATGTAAAGGACCATTTGGACCAACATTCTATTTCATTAAAACAATGTATCTACCATGTCCATAGTGAAAGTAATGGATCATTTTGGACCAACCGTTGTTTTATTAAAACCATATATCTATCATGTCTGTAGTGAATGTAATGGATCATTTGAACCAACATTGTTTATTACAACCATGTACTACATGTATCTGCCATGTGAATGTAATGGACCATTTGGACCAATTAACATTCTGTTTTATTAAAACAATGTATTTACCATGTCCCTAGTAGAAAGTAATAGATCCTTTTGCACCAACTGTTGTTTTATTAAAATCATATATCTACCATGTCTATGGTGAATGTAATGGACCAACATTGTTTTATTAAAGGAGTACTTAACTTATTTTATACAGGTTTCTATTACAAAGGTTAGATCCTCAAAGCAATATAACCAACTATTTTTACTGTCGTTGTGGGCGATAACCTATTATATTTATTACAATTTATGAAGTCATGTTTCCGCTTTGAGGTCGACGTGGGCACCGCCATTTTGCCTGTGGGATGACGTGACTGATGACGTCAGAATTCAGGACAACGGCACGGCTAACGCTTGATCCAGGGACTTTCCAACTATACGGCATTTGAATTACTCTGGGTTCGAGTTTTAATTCCAAGAATAAACTGATGCGGCAAATCCCACATGGGGATTCCTAAAAGGAAATTGGTTTAGGTTATCTTCGCCAACTGAAAAATTTCTTTCCCAACATTTTTCAACTGAGACTTGCCCAATTCAATTTGGACAAAATTTGAAACTGAGCGGTAAACTAAAGGAGTGTTCTCTGCAATTTTCCAGTGATTTCAGTTGAACGACGATGCTTCGAAGTTCATAAACATTTTCATGATTACACTTGAACTACTAAAATCAACTAGAACGTCATTGAATTAACTGGGTTCCTTCTCTTTCGAATTATCGGCATGACCAGCACGATCAACCTTAAATCTCCATGACGTTGTGACGTTTTTAGATGAGTATAAACTCACTTCCGCTCATCTAAAAACGTCACGCAGTGGTGCAATGGCGGCGCCCAGTGCACGCCGTTATGAGCGACAAATAGTCAATATTTCCTTTATTTCGCATTCTATCAACATAAGTTTTATACAGTAAGGTTTGGAATACGATTGCTGATAAATATAGTCACACTCAAAAATAAGGTAAGTACTCCTTTAAAACCATATATCTATCATGTGAATGTATAACGGACCATTTAACATTCTGTTTTATTACAACAGTGTATTTACCATGTCCATAATGAAAGTAATGGATCATTTTGGACCAACCGTTTTTTTTTTTTATTAAAACCATATATCCATCATGTCTGTAGTGAATGTAATGGACCATTTGAACCAACATTGTTTTATTACCACCATATATCTGCCATGTTAATGTAACGGACCATTTGCATGGACCAATTAACATTCTGATGTATTTTAATGCCATGTCCATAGTGAACGTACATGTATAAATGGACCGTTTGGATCAACATTCTGTTTTATCAATATCAACATGATTAATAATGTATGAATTACAATTCAGCATATAAATGTAAATGCCAGACAATAGGATGAATTTAATACATTGAAGGCCCAACAAAATATACCGTTATCATTGAACTGACTCAACATTGAAGATAAACTGAAGCAGACTTTGATATTTGTATTTGGGTATATTCGGCGAGTTCGAATTTTTTATTTGGGTGAATAGGCACCTGGAACTACATGTAACTAACTAGAGAGCCAAACAAAACGTTTAATATTATATATTCCAGGAACAAATGATCCAGCCTTTCTTCACTTCATCGTCGCCTCAGTGAGAAAGAAGATTATAATTGACCTAGTTCTAGTTGAGCAGTCACCACGAAAGCAATGGCATAATCAAAGTAAATTTGTACATATAGGCAGAGTGTATTGAAGTTGAGTGCGCAGATGGACATCGGTTAAAATCACATTTTAAATCCTCTTGTCCTAGGCATGCAGGACAAACCAGACAGGATTCATGTGCCTATTATATTAAAACTCTCTCTCATAATTGACCACCCAATAAACATCCTTTGGTTGGTTGGTTGGTTGGTTCCAGACAACTTTCAATTCCTGATATTGGCAATCTATGTGAAATAACCAGGAAAATCAGCTAAATAGTCAGTCACTGGTCATTTTATAAGATAGTGCTGTCAGCATGTCGAACATCCAGCATTTCAATCCAAGACAGGTAGGTGCAGAGTCGGTAATACAGTAGTTGGCAGTTCAGTATGACAGAAGTCTGATAATCTTGATTCACCGATTGTCCTGAGATAACCCAAACCAGATGAAAGAGCACACATGCATACATGAGATATCCAGTGTTCAAAGGTGGGAAGGTTGAGAGCTGCCATCTACTTGCTCTAGTTCAAATTTAGTAACTCTCCTTTCAAGAGTGCTTCTGGGAATGCCAAACTTCACACCTGCTTGGGTCAAGGTCAGTGTTCCATTTCTCACTTCTTCTATTGCCATATCCATGTCAGCGGCCGACCAAAGTCGATACTTCCAATCTTTCGGTTTTCTGTTTGAGGCCAACAGTCGATTTCTCAGGGTACTCCAAGGAATACTGAACTTTTTACTGGCCGCAGTATGGGACAATCGGCCGGACTTCACCAGTGACAACGCTTCCTCCATATCAGACTCGTTCCAATTTCTGTAGGTCTTTCTTGGTCTTGGTGATTCAAATCCAATTATATGGTCTGTCGAACTGCTCATATCTATAGTAGCGACTGAGCGCCTTGACCTAATTACATCTTTCCGAAAAGAGGGATCGATAGCAGTCTGGTGTGCTTCTCCTGAAACAATAAATATACAAGGTCGTGTAAACCACATGTACATATTTACAAGATAACTATATATGTACATGTACTCAATCTTCATCACATGTATGGATCACAAGGAAATGAAAACATCGCCATACCCTGAACACTGAAACACTGACACAATGAAAAGACATTCATACTGCTATTCAGTTGCATTAACTTAGCACAGATCTAAATGGAAATGCTCCAGCCATGTACACATGTATGTATCACTAAAAAACTATGTATCTCCCATTCTATGAAGTTTGTACACATGCATTCTGTGAGAACTGCATGCATGTCAGTAATTAAAGATTTAGGTCAATATGGCTGCCACTGGCATGCTTGACCATATTGACTGAAAAATGGGAAACGTCAGCAAATTCTGAAGTGTGCAGCACACTGCAAAACAATATCTCAGATTGCATGCAGTTGGTGTTTGACATATTTCTGTTACATGTATTAGACAGGACATGCTATTATTGTCTTGTTCTCATCTATAAAAGCAATTCGCACCAGACCATCAGAAGCAGAACAGAAAACACAGCATCAAAATCTGCTGCCACATGTCATGTGCATGTAATAAATGACAATCTTTACCAGTGCAAACATAATGGTATATTAAATTCTGTTGCACAGAACTATATAGGAAGTACATATTAATATTACAATCTTCAAAATAAGAGTATGGTACATGTACTACCAGTAACAACCAAGTTACAACCCAGTCCTCTGCAAATTATTCCAATACTCAATGACTAACACAGTCAAAATATACACAAGGTAATGACTAAAGACAACTCAATATTCATCCTCCATAAACATGATAAATGCAAGTCTGTATACGCCGTACCAGCCCTACACGCAGATGTGGTCAGAACAGTTATTACTCGAACTGTCCATTTGAAGTAACAGCCAATGAATGGATGGCGTTGCAGCATGGTTCACCGTGTTCACAGACAAGCCGAGTCAATAATGAGAATACATGTACGCTGTAGAATGACCTCTTTGATGTCATCGCAGGAGTGCCAGGTGGGTGCCTCTCCAGCCAAACAATCATGGGTACTTGCAACTGAGTTCAAAGGGGATGAAATATAGGAGACATTGCCTGCCTTCTATAATTTGCTCAAATATGGGTATATTCGGTGAGTTCATTAAGTCATGAATATGATTTGGCACTCTTAAGAAATACTACTGGTCTTATACATGTAGCTACATGTACATGTATGCCGAACTCATATTCTGTCATATGGTACAAATTTGTCAGACAAACCAGGTCTCGAGATGATGTTCAAAATAGGAACAACATAGGAATCCTTTAATCAGAGCGAGTAAATATATAGGTACGTACAATGATGGAAGGAAGTCTCATTCAGTATCACTAGAGGTCATCACAACACAGACAGGTGAATACAATGCAAAATATATATAAAAAAAACATCGAATTTCACAGCAGAACTTTTTATATTTGACTTGCCTGAAATATTGAACAAGATAACAGTTATTCATGTACAACGAAAATAATATGACATGCATAAAGTTTTCCTTCAAATTATCACTTTTTCTCCATTATTATACAATTCTGAAAGTATGTTTACATTTACAACTAATACATGTAATGAACTACAGGTTCAGTACTTAGGTATTGTATCCATGTACAATGTGCAGTACTAGATAACTTTAATAATATCCTACTTTTGAGTCATAATTATATACATATGACCAAATGATGACAGGAACTGTTCTAATTTGCAGCCCATGTCGAAGGCCTGAATGTTTGAATTATCCTAAGTAGTGATAACCACCATGAAGCGATTTACTGTTTCACGTACCATGAACAACACTCACACAAGAGCAAACAATAAACAGATTCGCAATGCATTAGTCAAAGTTCTCATGATCCGCAAAGTACATGGACATATAGTTATAACCAGCATGTCAACACAAAGTCACATACATGTACAACAGTCCAGGAGTGGCAGACATATTAGGAGATGTTGACCGTCTTATATGATCATGTTACGTACTGCTGTTCATAGTTTTGAGCATATTTGTAGCTGGTTGTTATCCAATGATCATTGTAAACCCCTGCAGGTACATGTACATGTTATAAGGAGATATCCTGAGGGCGACGTGAGTAAAAAAAAGTTGAAATAACACAATATTTTCTAGGTTCGATTTAGCATTTAGAGCAGGAGAGGAAGGGATGAAACTGCTAATTCATGTGCACATATACATGTACAAGTATTTTTACAGATGCCCCTAACCCCATGCGTGGTAAACATCGCAAGGATAAGGGTGCCTACATCCGAATATCTAGAGGCCCTGACCATATGCATGATATCCATATTACATGTTTTATATATGAAGAACTACATACATGTAGCTCTATTTTTTCATTGATCCACATCAGTGTAGGTAATATGTGTAACGTGTAGGCCTAATTCACATTGAAGAATACACATACCTGTGAGATCCATTGTAATATTTACTAATGAAAATAAATTCAGGTCTTACATATCACAAATGCTTGCTATTTTATTGCCTCTAAGAAAAACATGATGAAAAACCTTTTATGATGAACTCATTTGTTCACCCCCCTCCTCTCCCCCAATGCCCTGTTCTTTGGCTGCATATCAACAACAGTGTTCCTACCCTTTGTGAAAGATAAAAATCCAGGAATTTTCCAGATCCATACAACCTTTTTTCATGACTTTTTAATAACTGAATTTTCCTGGACATTTTTTAACACCTTTTATGATGTTTCATTCAGCAAATTCAACTTTGCACATATACATTAGGATGAAATGAATATGTACTTCAACTATCACATTTCATACAGATCGGACTAGATCAAAGAATACATTCAGTTTGTCAGAAAGAAAATCCAGTAATTACATTGTAATTCAATTGTGGCAAATATTTTGGGGGGAGAGAGGACAATACAATTCAAGGACTTTTCCAGAACTCTTTACAAATATTGTCAGAATTCAAGGATTTCCAGGTCCTGGAATTTATTTTCTCAGAATTCAAGGGAATCCAGGACCTGTATGAACCCTGCAATAAATGTACCAATATGTTGAAGATGGAGTATACAGATTACAAACTGGGACCATATACATGTATTAAAGTGGCCATAATCCTGATAATGATTACTTGTAAGAATCAGAAAAAATACATGTGAAAAGAATCAATGATTATCCATGGGTATTTAATAAACTGGTTGTTTCTGGAAACAATTTGCATCTGATATCCTGTAAAACGAATTGAGAGATACATGTATGCAGCTCTGAATACCTTGCCTTGCCCTGTGTCCAATACAGGTGGATTGTTCAGACAATTGTTATCATGGTGGGCCTCTGTTAAACACTATCAGCTTCTCATGACCTACACATGAGTTTGGTCACCTTTTCGTGGAATACGCAGACTAAATTCATTTTATATTGATGCCGAGATTGATATTCTAGGGATTCGTCATTTCTAAAATGTGCCTATTAAAACCCATATATACATGGTATGTGGTGTTGCCAAATCGCTCTGGGTCGAATTCTTGTCATTGAAACAGATGTCATTCCTGCGAAAGTAGCATTATCTCGTGAAATCCTGCCATACTACTGTTTGTTGACCGGTCATATTGTTGATGCAGGAAGTTGCCACTGTGCATGTGCACAACAATATGGACATGATGGAGCTCTTTGTCATAGGTGGTAGGTGAGGAGCACATTGGACTCTCATTGAAAGCGTTGAATCCCTGGTATATTTGATCTCAGACTGAAGGTATCCATTTACCTACAGGTCATCATAGCTATGATTCATCCACGATTGCTCAACTCAAACTTTCCTCATTTCATATCTTTTTCCATTCTACATGTATCACAACTTGGTCCAGGGTTTGTGTTCTGGTCAAAGCTTTTGGTGCTTGGAGGTACTAATTAAAATGACGGATAAAGTGACAATGTTAGTCTGTATACGTGCCAATAACCATTGTCACTATCAGGAATGTATTTAGGTAAACAGAGGACTTCATTGGTAAGACTGTAACATAAACCCTTGTATCATAAATATCATGGCAGCAGCCGTGGCAGCAGGCAGACATGAAGGCAACCTCATTACATTTAACTTGTTAGCGGAACAGGTGTTGCCTGTCTGATTAAATTATCATACCGGAAGTGCTGCAGTCATGATATGTAGCTTATATGGTATAGCCACTCGCCACGGACTGGGGTAAACTGATGAACAAAAAGGTGTGATAAGGACATGAACAAGTCCTACAATGTAATAAGTAATCAATAAATCCAATAATTACCATTTCAAAAAGTTACAAACATGCATGGATCATGAGAAGCAAATGAATTAACGGAGGCCTACATGTAACATGGATGTAAATTGCATAATACATATATTTTAAAGCTATGGATCTTCACTGGTGTGCCAATACATGTATGTGGTGATTTCTCCACAAGCATGACAGAGAAACATTCACGGCAGCTCTACCTGAATCAGCAATCATTATCACCTGTAATAATATCACCTGTCTGTGGTTGTTGAATCATAATTGTGAGGAGAAGATTGAGTACATTATAACATATATACACAGGGCTCTCAAGGAGAGTGAAGAGATCACTCGAGCACACTGCACATTCACATCTAATCCAACAAGACCCAAAACTGGCTTCGCTCACACAACAAACAGATTTAATTTTGGAGGTAAGTTTTGAGGTAGCAGGTGAAAGGCATGGAAGAAGGAAACCACAAGAAGTGACATTTAGTGTTTCAAGTATAGAAATTTCACAGAAAGTAGGTTTGTGCTATTTGGGTCACAGCAGGAGTTTGAGAAGGGATGCCTAAGTACTGCCTTCTAATGACATCCCTGCACAGCCCTGAACTCCGAATCAAAACTCTCATCTATTTACCGATCTTCAGGATGAGTTACCTTGACCTCTACTTTGGTACTCACACATTATAATGTAGCCAATCACAAGAAAATTGCATTTCAAGTTTTGCACCAGTGATCTTGATCTTCAATCTTGACCTCAATTGTTTTGGTATATGAAACATTGTCTCCTCCTTAATTGCCTACATGTAATGTATCCATTCAATTTTCATCTTTTTTTTTTTAAAGACGTCGATTTTGGGTATCAAGAGTCTTGACCTTGACTGTGACCTTGACCGTTTGACCTAAATTTTCATATGTGACATCTTTTTTGAAAGGAAGCCTTGGGGGGGATTTGTCACACTGCCACACTCAAGGTGACAGCCAGTTTGGTTGGTGGAGGAAGCTGGCATATCCGGAGAGAACCACCGCTCAATGGCAAGTAACTGGCAAACCTTCACACATGTACATGTACCAACAGCGTTTGAACCTGTGCCAACTTCAGTGGTGTGAGGCTAGCAGTCACCAGTGACCGTGACCTTGATCTTACACCTCAATTTCAGTATGCCAAATATTCATCACATATAAGTCTATTTGTCTGCACATGTATTTCTGCCTTTTCAACCTCATGGTTATGAAGATGGCAAACCTGGAACTTTCCAAACACCCAAGTCAATGCAACCCAATTTCTGGCAATGCCAATGAAGATGGCTGCTATCTTCGCCTTTTCTAGCAGCTTTTATCTCATTTTGAAACAGAACATCACTTTTCAGTCTCCTAAGAAATGAACATCACAATTTTAAAGAAAACCCTCACAATGGAAAGTTTGTCAGGATGTTCCTGAACATTATAAATTTCTTAGGCCTCCCCTGGGACAACAACATTGAAACTCGTTTTGAAAACGGATGTGCACGGAAACACATCTATCTAGGAAAAGTGTATTACTGCCGAACGGGTTGACATGAATAATTTTAGGCAGAGCGGGTATAGGAAGGAGAATTCTTTGATCAGTTGCCATCCCGAATCAATAACAATACCACTGGTCGTAACATCATAAGAGACAAAAGATAGGACATATTTGTTGGACAAAGAAAGGCCAGTCAGCTAATTCTTATCAATCGATGCATGCATATTTTGCAAGCATAAAAACAAGTTATTGTGTGAGGAAACAAAATCAATTTTAAAAATCACTCGCCTGGGCAGAAATGCAGGGGAATGATAGCAATAATTGCCCTTACTACTAGCCCAGGCTGAAATTCAAGTGAGCGATTATCATTGGCCTTCATCTTACATGTACTCCTTGAGAATCCTGTATACATGCAACTCTTTTAAGACATCCTCACAAAAGGTAATACAGAAAATATTTTGGTGTAATAAACATGATAAAATTGCCTGTATGCCTGCTGGAGGGTCTTTCTCTTGACAAGTCACATATTCACTTTGCTGAAACTAGTGACATCAATGACCAGTGACAGTGAGGCCGCTGTTACTTAATTGTTTGTTTCTCGTGACCTTGCTTGTGAAAATAGACATGCTGAGTGTGATAATTAATTATTATTAATTATGAATGCAGCAAACCAAACGCATGTAAATTTGAAGAAAAGAGCTCAGATATTTCACACCTAAAACTCTGAAAACACGCATGAATTTTAAAATTATTTGCCCATCAAATTAAGATGCGAGAGGGTCATGAGAAATGAACAATCAACTAACAGTAGCCTGACCTCCCAGAAAACATTGTATATATACATTGTAACAAACATCAGCCCATGGGTGTACAATTCTAGGTCAGATCCAGTCCAGAGTTTTTGACCTCTTTTCAAATTTACTGAGTTATCTCCCTTAGTCCATTCATCATGATCTAGATAATTTGACACTGTCTGATCACGTCAGTGTTCATCAAACATGAGAGATTTCTTTTGCTTACGGTTTCATTTAGAAAGTTTATGGACCACACAGAGACAATCAGGCTTAAATTCTGAAAATGGCACTGGGCTGATCAATTGGCCCGGTTATGACTGGTTCTGAATTGGCTGCACTGGTTCAAAACTGACCTGGATCAGGCCCTGATTTTGCAGGATACATAAAAGAATATTTCTCAGGTTCCTGGCTGAGTTGACCACAGCTGTTTCTATCAACAATACCTGTGGTTGATATTCACACACGTCGTTCACTGATCTTCGTCCGGTACAACCCGTACTGTATAAATTTTCAACCTGATGTTCCGTACTGGCTATTTTCTGGAAGCAAGCCAACTCCTCTTCCTCCTCCGTTCTTGTCGCTTTTATAAATGTTTCGAACACTGATGATTAGCTGTACATGAGCGATTTTCACAGCGACCTCCACATAATGGTAGATGGAATGTTGTGTACTCTTAGGTCACTAAACATGCGCAATGACAGAAATACACAACATGGCATCTATGGTTATACATGTTATATAGGGGAGGAGGGGGTCACTGCACAAAAAGCTTGTGTAATCATAAGCATTTGAAATAGTTAACAAAAGCAACAAGTGTAGAGAAGGAGTTACATGTACATGTAGCTTCCAGAAAATAAATGTTGAGGATCATCAGGATGAAAATTGATATGGTACGGGTTGTACCTGATGAAGATCGACAAATGGTGTGTGTGACTATCAAACACGGGCATTATTGACCGGAACTGTTACTGGCTATTGGCTGGGTATGCTTAATGATGTGAATACATAAGTATACACATTATAATTACACACTCCCAGGACTAAATCCTCTACCTAGTGGTCAACTTGTCTCCTTGTCTTACTGTGTAATAAGCATGAATGAATTTGAGGCTTTATCCTGATTATTCTGAACAAGAAATAATTCAGAATCTTTTACCATGTTTACAGGGATATTATAGAAGCCATCATCACGCTGCCTCTGACTTCATTTGATGCATGTATTGTAAAGATCGATGATCTCATGTTATTATCCAGTTACAAACAAAATTGACACATTAATTTATAGATCTACAATTTCAAGAGACAATGACAAATACTTCTTTTATGTATCCCACTCACAGAACTGATGTGGAAAATGAATTTGAAAAATCCAAACCTGTATTGCTGGTATCTGGTCCCTCCGATTCTGCAAACTGGACTACGGTATCACTGTCCGCTGATGATGTGGAAGCAACTGGCATTGCCGATATAGACATAATTGAGTTATCTCCACTTTGGTCATGCTGGTTTTCCTGGTTCCTTAATTCCATTTTTAAGTTTACACTGTCTGTCATATCGCCAGAATCTGAGTTTTCAAGATGGCTCTCGCCAGTGATGATAGATATAAGACTCTCAGTTTCTTGTGATACAGGTTCTAATGAGATGGCTGGAATTCCTTCCACCCTTCTAACCTTAGGGGTGGATGAAGTCAAACTAATGTCTGATTCTATAAATTCATGATCAATGATGTCAGTTTCTGTTGCAGTTCTTTTCCTCCAGTTATCATGTTTGTGTAAACTCACAGGAAAAATACTCAACTCCTCAACATAGTCTGTGGGCTCTTCCTTTACGACAATGACGTCTGCTGGTGGCCTCACTGATGCACTGCTTTGCGTGTGACTAATGAGTTTTGAAGGTGCATGATTTTTACGATGAGAGAGTTGGGATCTGGCAGGAGTTGTCACCCTTGGTTTGATTCTGGGAGGTGGAGGAGGTATATGTCCCTGTAACCATGATGGGTCGGGGTGTTCACCAGAACATTCTGTGAAAGACAGAAATCAAGTATGGGTAATATATAAAATATCAGGCACAGTTACCAGGATCATACATCTCTTTATACATGCAGACTGGTTAATTACCGCCCATGTTTGTCCATACAGTACGGTAATTCCTCTGATAAATCGAGTGTCCTATCGGAAATTGATCACCCATGATTTCTGGAGAAAAATATGATCAGAAGTTGTAATTTAATTCAATCAACCCCGATTTTCAGTAGATCCCGTTGTAAAAAAAAAAAAAAAAAAAAAAAAAAATTCACACTCACGCTAAATGTGCCCTTGTTCAGAGTTTGAATTTGGCACCTGTCCGTCAGTCCGAGACTGGTAAAAAATCAAACGGACTGGTGTGAGTGACTGAACAACAAGTCCGCCGGACTGGTAACAAAAAAGCTCTCAGTTCATTGCGTAAACTATTTCTCTGGATATCTCCGCACAGTTTGTAAAGAATGAAGAATGCAATATGTCTGTTTTCGGTTACCCGACCGAGTCTAAATAAATTGTGCGAGTCTAAAAAAAAATTCAGCAAATTCCAACGAAATCACGACCAAGGCCGTGTTTACGGCAACTGTTGAACAACAACCGTAAAGCGGCGCGAGCACTGTCAGCATACCGTAAAGTGTTACTGTAATGCATGCAGCATGGCAATGCAGGTTGACGGTCTTTTCAGAAAATAAAGCACCCACTTCCATGTCGGGGATCGAGAAATCAGCAACATGATTACGCTTCAGTCGACATGATCATGTTTACCAGGACAATTTTAAACATATTCTCCATCAACTCCGAAAGAAATTTACTGATTTTTTGGCTTGAAATGACCTATGATAATGTTGAAGCAGTGTTTCACGACGACACGTGCAGTCAAAGTCGCCGTCAAAGTCTTGCCGACCGGGTTTGTCGTTTGTGATTATCTTCACACGTGCTCAAGAAATGCATAATTATTAATTTCTTATTTAGTAGCAACCAACACAGAGAACAAAATATTCATGATGACAAATGTTCCAAATCATCTTTTATTTAATATTAACGGACTTAGTGAAAATGTTTGCGGACTGGTTACATTTTTGGCTTACCAGTTCAGAGGACTGGTTCAAATTTGCCTCAAATTCGAAAACTGTTGTTCACGTGTCAGTGGCAGTGGAAATAAAAAACAGTGATGGACGTATTAAGACCATATGTAGCATGTCTAGACCTATCACCAGATCACAGACTAATCATAAAACTTGCAACTAGGAAAGTATTTTGAAGACCATCGCATGTGGTTACCATTACTTCATGGCAAAGAGAGACTACCCTTCGTTGGCTATCAAACGTTTCAGCTAGTGTTGTCCGAGGGAAAATGGGGTAATTCAGTTCAACATACTCGAGTATTCACAAACTCCAATTAGCTGAATTATATTTGACACAGGAAGGAAGCAATCAGAGATTGCTCAATTGTATGCCCCCCTCCCCCCTTCCGCTTTAATCCGACACTGCCCCACAATTGTTCTGTTCTGTATTGGTCGTTTGAGGCCTAATTTGGATAATTAAAAAATTCTGTTTCAGTCACTTTTTTTGCCATGCCTCGCATAATACATGTTCCAGGTATCGACCAACAAGTGATAATACAACGTTTTGATGCAAGATGGTCGCCTGGACTTTAGCCAAATCTGAAAAATGTGACCTGGTTATGAGACCTACATTCCTTGGGAGTATATTGTGGTGAAATTATGAAGCGATTAGTGAACTTTGAATTTTGCAACCAATTTACTCTTTTTGGGGCAATTTCATACTTCAGGACCTATGTGGTCTGCTTTGGAATGTAGAATAACACATATATAGCCATTTTCCCGGTCCAAATCGGTTATGGACTGAGATCCAGCCTGGACAAATGAATATATTCCCATTCACTAAGGTTTGATGAACAAAGGGCCATAACTCTTGAAAATATAATCGAAAGCAGAGAAACTTCATGCTGCACAACTATCAGGGGTTGAAATATTCAAAATAATTTACCTGTCACTCAAGACAGGTGGCCAAAATGTTTACCTGTCACCTTTAAGAATTACCTGAACATGCAATCGTACATGTAACATGAACATGTAACTCGAGATTAATGACAAAGTTAGATGTTGCAAGACACTAACAAATTAATGACACCTTGTTTACTTGCACTTATTAGCAGGTGTTTTGAATGAATTTTGTTGAAGATATATTTTGAACACCAAAACAAAATTATTGGCTACCTGTCAATAGAGACAGGTACTTTGTTTCTCTACCTGTCTCTTTCAAAAAATACTTATCAGAGACAGGTAGACAGGTGTAAATTTCGACCCCTGACTATGGGGCATTGACCACATATCACGCAAATTTCATACTTTTCCACAAAGATTTGAAGACAAAAGGGCCATAACTCTTGAAAATTTAAGCGAAACGCGGAGATACTTCACGCTGCACAACTACAGGGCACTGACCAGATATCCTGCAAATTTCATAATTGCCCATACAATATTAACCGAGATCAAGCCCGGACAAGTCCCAATTCACGGAGATTTCAGGAACAAAGGACCATAACTCTTGAAACTATAAGCGAAACGGGAAGAAACTTTACGCTGCAAAACTGTGAGGCACTGACCACATATCATGCAAATTTCATTCTTGTCCATACAATATTAACCAAGATCCAGCCTGGACAAGTCCCATTCACAGAGATTTCAGAAAAAGGGCAATAACTCTTGAAAATTATACCGGAACTCGAAAAAACTCTACGCTGCACAACTATGAGGCACTGGCCACATTCCATGCAAGTTTCAATCCTGTCCATCCAAATATTAACCGAGATATTGCGCGGACAAGAAATTCGGACGAAAAAACGGACGGACAAAGCGATCGCTATATGCTCCCCTCTAATTAGAGGGGGGAGGGGGGGCATAATCACACCCCTGACCACTTGAATAGAATTTCAGACAACTCAATTATATGCTGACACAGTTTTCAAAACTGCCAGTGTTGGAAACTGGACCCTTGCTGATTCTTTCGCTGAACATCCAACTTTCGGGAATTGCCACTTTTCAATCATTTGCAATAAATCGATCACCCTCTCTCTGTTTCGCCACCTCAAATATCACTTGCGGTGATCATTTTAATAGGAAAATTACCGTAGACCGGTCACAGCCCAGGAGTAGAAATTTTCCATCTGTCGATGACAGGTAATATTTAGGAGTGACAGGTAGAAAAAACTTCTACTAACTGTTCATCAGGTGCCCTAAATCATTACGATGTGGAAGAAATTAAGAGAACACCGAAATTCAACTAAAAGATAACCTTAATTTTTCGCTAACTTTCGTTTTCAGTTTTATTACGATATCTGTGTTCAGAACATCAAGGGAGGTAAGTTGATCCAGCATGTGCTCTCTGTGACTCTCGGGTCCATTCGACTGCCCATTGAGGGTAACTGGGTTCCTGATATTGCTACCTTGTTGTCTACGTCATCATTTTTTTTGTGTTTATGTCTATGGCGGGAAGCACTGAAAGAGACCAGCAATCGTATGTCTGAAAGGAATTTGACTTTTTCTAACTTTTGAAATGGATCGTTTCAAATGGTTACTATCAGAGGACAAATCGGCTGAGGTTCATGGGCGGCCTAGACCCTGGAAGCCCACGGGTGGCGTCTAGATGCTCTGAGATGCATTTTATGGCAATTCTGGCAATATCTAGAGAACATCTCTGGGCCTCTTTCTACATACATGTACTTAAGTTTTGGGTCGTTTTATACAGTGTAGAAATGGAACCAGAGGTAATAGTTTGCAAGTATATTTAATGACAAAAGGTTAAGAGTCCTACCGTCCAGCAAGCTCCTGTCTTGAATAGAACACGTTTTTCTTTCATTTTATTCCATGCAGATTCAGTATAGCCATTAATGAAGTTATATAACATGAAGCTGCGCTATCGAAACCCCTCGGCTCTGAACCCCAGCTATTATAATGTAAGGGTGTCTCTATCAATTGATTGGCTTGTGGGAAGAAATATTTACCCTGGTATTGTAAGTGTACTTTCTTTGAAAAAAAAAGAAAAGTTTTCCTCCCCTTAAATTAATTTGTTTCTGGAATAAATACATACACTATAGATATACGTTTGTCATATCTTGGTAAACACAACTAAAATTGCTGAAATGGAAATCATTAGAAGAGAGCCAAATTTGGGAAAACATTTAAGCGGTGGGAATATAAAATGACGTGTGGCAACTAAAAAGTGTTGTTAGGTTAGGTTGTTAGCAAAACAAAAAAGTAAAACTACAAATCATGTTGTGAATAAATTTTGTTTATAATTACTGATAAAAAAACTTGTTAGTACGATAGGCATCTAGTGTCATTTTCAAAACAGATTTGCAGGCATTCTTCGCATTGTGTAAGAGAATAAATCAGTCATCCAATCAATAAATAAATGTGATAGTATACAAACATGATATAGAAATTATATGCAAACTTAACATAGGAATTAGTGGATTTTATTAGACAAGGGGCATAACTCTGCAAAATACTTTCTGACACGACTCATTTTCGATAGGCATCTAGTTCAGGTCAAGAGAAACAACTGTATCACGTTAGGATGTTGTATATGGAACGGTTCTGAAATTATCACAATAACAAATCATAAATGGATTTTTATTTGTAAAAAGGGGCATAACTCTGCAAAATATTGTCCGAGATGACTCATTTTCGATAGGCTTCTGATTTACGTGAAGATAAATAGATGTAACAAGTTTGGTTGCCATGCATGAAACGGTTCTGTAGATATCGCGGTAACGGACGTACGGACGTACGGACGGACGGACAGCCGTACATGATGACGACAATACCCCTAGGCCAAAGTTGGCCGAGGGGTAAAAACTAGAACTAAAGTAACATTACTGAAGGTTACAGAGTTCGTATGGTTCCTATATTTCCTTGAATTCTGAGAAAATAAATCACAGGGCCTATCAATATTTGTGAAGAGTCTTGAAAACGTCCTTGAAGTTTATTATCCCTCTCCCCAAGATATCTGTAGCAATCAATTACTTGCAGTAAAAGATATCACGATCGTAGGTTGTTATTAATATCAGCACCTCACACATGGCCATGTCAAAACCAGTAATGAACAGTCACGAGTTTCAATAAATGAACATGGGGGGGGGGGGACAACTCTTTTAAAAATGACCAACTGGATCCATCATCATCGTGCTTTGACCCAACTGCAATCGGGAACTCTGGATATTACACAGGCAGACGAGCAGTTGTTTCCCCTCAATGAATTTTGGCACCATTTCCAAGAAATTTTTTCATTATGGAACTCTCCATGCAGATAGATTGATTTGTTTGCAGACGGTATTCATGGTATTATCGTAGTACCCTTGTGCGGAGTTGAGAGCTGTCAAATGTGAGACCACATATTCAGTGGCCACTACTTATGCCACAAACAGTATATTGACTTGGAAAATCTATGCGCGCGACTAGTGGTGCTTTTGGCAAACCTTTTAGGAACACGGTTTCCCATGTCCATGGCTGGGGAATTTCCAGCATGGTCGATGTCTAACAACTACATCAGCCATGTTTGGGTTCGTTTTTTTCACGGGTTTTGTTTATTTCGATTTGAAAACTTCTTTTTGTTCTTGGAAAGCACGCCGTCTAGGATATGCCTTAAACATTACCAGTACAGAATAGCCGTCCCATTTTTGAATTGACTGCCTCAGTGTAACACTCTGAGGTAGAGCATCTCAAAGACGGTGACAGGCATTGCTGGCTAAATCCATGATCAGCAGTGAAACGAATGCTGGCCGTAACCTGTTTACTGTATGGATATACAGGGGAGGCAACCAGTTTATTATACATGACGATTCACTATAAGGGAGACTATTCATGTTTCGAAAGCCTATCATGAAAACAATTTGAGTTATCTCCCTAAGAAATTTAATCATTATGGCATTATGCCCAGCTCTCACTAAACTTTCTAACCCATCTCAAGAATCATTCAATGACTCAAAATTGAGAGCCGACACTGTGACATTATACAGTATCATATTTGGGTCATTTTGAGCCTTTTTACTTACTCCTCTGAGCAGAGGATCATGGGAAAAATCTGAAATGGCCATCATGTGTGTCACAAACATTTTGTTGACAGTTTTTTCTCCAAAATGTCTGCCTTTTTATGTAAGCTTATAAAAGTGCCAAAAGGTATTTTATTTCACATCGGATCATTTCCTAATTTATTATTCAATTTGGCAAAAAATAATAATATTTTTTTAGATATGATGTCAGTTTCGTCTCTGTATTGTCATCAGAATGGCCATGTTGGGTTTTGTTACATTTTCTGATAGAGCTTGATGCTAAGATATATTGTGGAAAATTCTAGCTCCCAAGCTGAAGGGGTAAGAAAAATATTCACTGGCATGCCAAACGCTCATAGTATCGATGTATTGGTATTTTATACACTGGCAATGGTACATATATTTCAATAAGGTCAATCTACTACCACTGTAAATCTTTAATTGATTAATTTAATTGACATTTGTTTTGTGGTGAATATTGTAAAAAAGGTTGGACAGACATATGACATTAGAACAAATGACATTAGAAACATTTACATTTCTGTCTCTCTATTATACTGCAGATAAGAAATGTGAAGTGTAAAACTGTTTATATTCAGATATGCATACATTACACAACATTTGTGGGTTTAGCAAACACAGTACAAGACACAGTCAGTTTTTTTCACATTTTTAATGTTGCAAACATCATTTTCCAGTGAGACAGACAATTTGACGGAAAGTGGTACACTTTTTCGTGGAATCCGCCGTATGCTGTTCGCCTGGTTTCCGACATGTGACTGAGCCTCGTTTTCGATTCTATCGCAGTTGACATTTCCGCCATTTTTAGCTGCATTCGGTCGAAGTTTGTAATAGCATTATTCATCCACGCGTTTGTGATTCCTATAACCATGGCAAAGCAGTCCAATCTTATGCAGTTTTTGACCAGCAAACGGCAGCTATCCAGCGGTTCAGTGTCTGTTGGCGAAGGAAGTTCGACTGTTAGTCGGGAAGAAACCGATCAACAACAACCAAATAAAATAGATCGTGGTTTTAGTACGACGGTGGAAAACAAACTCCTGTTTTGTGAACTTTGCGAATGTCCCGCTGGTAAAAAAACCCGTCTAATTCCGTAGATGTCACTTGACAACTCTTAGTCTTAGTTACACAAGTGACATCTACGAAATTATTGTGTGCCCCAACTAATCTATTGAGAACGTTTTGTTTGTCAAAAATTAACCCAGAGAATGACCACCCAAAACAGAAAATGTTTCAAACATAGTTCTACTGGATGCTGTTTTGTAATATTTTGACTGAATACTATAATACTTGCATTGTACTCGTGACATAAGTTTCAGAACGCAAGAATATATATTTCTCCAAAAATCTGACAAACGGTTCTCAGTAGAGTTGTTGGGACACACAGTAGACGTTTTTTTTAATTAATCCTGTGAATCTGATTAAATTTAATCCTGTTAAATTTTATTAATTTGTTAATCCTGTAACAGCATGATTACCTGAAAGTTACAGGTAATTTAAAACAAAAGACAACATTGAAAGCAGTTGGTCATTTTATTTTTTTAATGTCTTTCGACTTTATTCCCTCCGATTTACACTGTAAATAATTGGCCCCTAGAAGTATAATTTGGCCCCTAGAAATTTCTGATCTAGGGGCCAATGGCTACTAGGTCATGATGAAACATTTCAACCCCTGCCCCACACCAGCACAGGCCTAATAGGGTTAATTAAACAACACCCTGCAAATGTTTCCTCTAATGTCATATTTTCAGGTAAGATACAGGTGAATCATTTACCATACAGGCATTTCCAGTTCGCAGACAATGAGATGGCACTTTAACATGTTGGGAGTAGTCATGTCTAGATTTGATGTAAGAATGGAAACAGTTGTACAAGTACATCGTGATATGTTCAAAGCCTCACTTAAAAGGTAGCATTCAGATTTTTTAAACAGGGTTCAAACAAATCCATTCAGTAACAAGAGCCCAAGGGGCTTCAATATACGCCCATATATCTGGAATTACATTGGTCCAAATTTCAAGGTTGTTTAATAGCTTTGATTCCAATTGGTAACTAGCAATCCAGAGAAAGGTCTACAAGTTTGTACTTCTGAGAATGTAACATGTAACAGTGACCTTTGACCTCTGACCTCGACCTCAATTTCGGTACGCGACACATCGTCTCCACCTAGTGTATCCACTCAAAAAAAATTGCAACTGTGGATAGAAAACATTCACAGACATAGACCGGACACGAACACTTCAGTGATTTCCTGTTTTTCAGGCCAGTGACCTTTGACCTCTGACCTCGACCTTCATTTTCATACGTGACACATCATCTCCCCGTAGGGTATCCACTCACCAAAAATTGGAACTGTAGATAGAAAATAGCCCATGGGCTTCAATACCCCTCGGCTATCAGTTATTGTCTACACCCAGCAATCATGCATTGTATAACATCATCAGTGTATTTTTAGAACTAGGTAACAAAAATGTGATCTACTAGGGTTGACTGTAGTTCAGCTTTTGCCAAGGCCGGAGGTTCTGGTAGAGCATGACCGAATTCTTAGCTCTAAATATACTCTTTTAAAAAGCTTATAATCCAATCAAGTAATTTTATCTTGGAAATATAGATCAAGGTCAGCCATCTTCAAAAATTTTCAAGTCAATTCTAATCGCATAGGGAACATGAATTTGGAGATCTTAAACTTAACATATAGAATTTGGCCTTTTAAAAATAGGTCAAGGTCAGTGATATTCTTCATTAGTCTTCAGGTCCAGCCATAAGTGATATAAATTTGTACAATGTAGATATAATCTTTCATAGAATATTGTACTAAACAGAATCTGACTTGGATAAAATAGGTCAAGGATAAAATAGGTCAAGGTCAGCCATCTTCAGCATACCTTTGGAGCATCACCAGATGTACACATGGTATTAATTTGAAAAGCCTAGCTATATTCTGTTAGACCATAATAAACAGTATATGACCTATAAAAAATAGGTCGAGGTCAGTCAACTGGGATAGGCTTCTAGTCAGTCACGAGTTGCATGAGTAATATGAATTTGGAGACCCCAGCTTCAATCCTTCCAAAAATATAGCAAATACTAAAATTTGACCTTGATAAAATAGGTCAAGGTCAGTCATCTTCAGTACACCTCTGGTCCTTCACCAGGTGTATACATAGTATCAATTTGGAAACCATGGATATATTTCTTCATGTTAGACCATAATAAACCGTATATGACATTGAAAAAATAGGTCAAGGTCAGTCAACTGGGATAGGCTTCTAGCCAATCACCAGTTACATAAGTAATATGAATTTGGAGACCCTAGCTTCAATCCTTAAAAAAATATAGCAAATACTATAATTTGACCTTGATAAAATAGGTCAAGGTCAGTCATCTTCAGTACACCTCTGGACCTTCGCCAGATGTATATATAGTATTAATTTGGAAAGCCTAGTTTTATTTCTTCATCTTATATCACAATAAACAGTATATGACCTATAAAAAATAGGTCAAGGTCAGTCAACTGGGATAGACTTCTAGTCAATCACGAGTTGCATATGTAATATGAATTTGGAGACCCTAGCTTCAATCCTTCAAAAAATATAGCAAATACTAGAATTTGACCTTGATAAAATAGGTCAAGGTCAGTCATTTTTAATAGGCTTCTGACCCTTCACCCAATACATATGTGGTATCAATTCACAATGCCTGGCTATAATTCTTCTTGAGATATCGTGTTCACAAGAAAGATGGACAGACAGACGGACAGACAGACAGACGGACAGACGACGCTGACGACGACAATACCCTTCGGGCAAAATTTGCCCGAGGGGTAAAAACTGTCCCAGATATAGACCGGACACGACGGACGGACAGGCCGACGGACGGAAACCGCCATCACATAATACGTCCGCCTTTTGGCGGGCGTGCAAAAACTCAAGGGGTTTTTCAGGTCGATAAATCTCACATTTGAGGAGTTTCTCTAGAGCTAACACTAATTATAAATTACACAATTTTCGACACAATTATTAACATGCTGTTGTTAGGAAAAGATATTGGCAGCTGATGAAACTACAGAAGATGATTTCCCCGGACTTTCCAGAACATAAACCTAATTTTTAAGTACGATGAAGCACTTTCTGAGACGGAATTCAAATTCCAGGAATTTCCAGGAGGTATTACTGTATGAACTCGTAACATGGTGAAAGTGATCATTCAATTAATCGAATGCCCAAATAAGTCTTAGAGTGTCATGCTTGTGGGGACATGAGTTCGACTGTCTGACACAGCCTGGCCTGAGAGAACATAAATCTATCAGTCTTACCTAGTGATATAGCGCCTTTAGCCTTGTACTCTGCCAGCCTCAAATCCAGCCATATTGCAAACTGGGACAGTACCACGGGTTCACTACATAGTTCTCCAATAATACAGGCAAACTTGTTCTGTACTCTCTCCAGTGTCACTCCCATTGTGAACAGGCAAGACAATTAGGCACCAGTGATCCTCACCCAAATAATGATCTCTTCACACTCTGTCCAGAGCAAAAATAAAAAATAAAAATTGTAATATACAACTAAATTCACATCACTGCAAAGAGCATCGTTATAAATGTACCGTAACCATTTGTGAAAACACACATGCATAAATAGAGCCGCAATCAAAAAGAATTTAATAAACGATGCTTTGATAAACTGCTGAAAGCAGTGAAACTAGTCAGCAAAATCAATCAGTCCGAGTTTGTCATGACTTTTTTCTAGTACTATATTTACCATACACAACTTAGCAGTTTGTACTGTGATCATTTAGTCTACATGTATATATATATGTATTTTTTTAAATCATTTTTCACAGCACTAGTACATGTACAATTTGCTGCAAAGAGCATCGTTATAAATGTATATATTTATATATATTTTTTTTAAATCATTTTTCATAGCAGTATATTCACAGGACATGAATCCTTAAATTAGCCACAGCAATCAGCAATGCCGAGACCAATGCCATAGCAAAAGTAACTTTGCCTCAGCAGTTTTTAACACAATTAAATGGGGAATATTTCAATGCAACTACATGTGTAGAATATTTGCTGCAGCAGGAATTCTACCATAAAGGATACAAATATTGTAGTGAATTTTACAATTTCCTTATGTTAGTTACTACTTGTTAGTTTTCTATTTGTTTACGGTTGTTTACTAATCATTAATGTTCAGTACAATAGTTTACAGTTTGTTTGTGGTTGTTTACGGTTACAAGTATCAGTACCCTAAAGTGTATTTTTCCTATGTACTTCGCAAAAGTAGGCCTATTTATTCAGGACCCAAGTGACCCCCCCCCCCCACTCCCAACCTCAGGGTTTAGTGGGCACTTAGCAAATGGAGTTAAAATGTTTAATGCCCTACCCCCTTGGGCAAAACCTCAACTAAATGCAATAATGCCCCATCCTTGGATAAAAGAAATATTTTATTAACAGAATCCCAGTAAAAACCTCACCCAAACTCTCATGTAGCAAAATATTGATGCGAATCCCCCACCTAAAATCTCAACCAATTACATCTTTCACAGGGAGTTATCAGACTTGCCTTGGTACATGTGGTATCGGACCGAAAACATCTTAAAGCCTCAACCCCTTGGGCATAAACTTGATGTTAGTCACCAGGAATCCACCCTAAGTGAGCCCAACCCTTGCCCCAGGTTGGGGGGGTGGGGATTTCATTAGACTCCTGCATTAGTCTATAAAGGCCGAGTGCATGAGACCTACCTATGTGCAAAACTTAATTTCTAGAATATCAACAAAATAGCAAAATTGTGCAATCTTGATATTCATCCTTAGCAGCTTAGTAAGACAACTGGTTTGCGCATGCTATTGTCAATTTTGCTCAAGGGTGAATATCCCGATCGCGATATTCAACCGTTTTTATGAAACAACATCCACTACCTATAATAACATCGACGGTGATTGAAAAAAACAACAACTCAATTTAAGGAAAGGGAAATTACGTGAAGAGTAAAATCCAACAAGATTAGTTAAGTTTGTGAATGGCGTTGTTGAAAACACTGTAGAGGAAATTTTCACCTATAGATATTGGTCGGACAATATAAATCAGAGATCAGAGAGACCTGGCATGAACAATCTGGAATATGGCAGATTTTCACAAATTTGTGAACAGTAGTTTTGTGGGTTCCGAATCACAGGGAGTTGCGGATCACTTGCCTAATGAACACCCGATATTTTTTGCAATAAATCATAGATGTAAATCTTTTCTAGGTTTATCGTAATGTCTGTTTTGACTCAAATGTCAAACAACTGACATGCGTTGTTCGATTCTCGGTCAATTCGGCAAGGTAATGCCTCCAGTACTATGCAATGGCGAATTGATGAGAGTCAAAAAACATGTTGGATTTCACCAGTGTAGATCGAAGAGAATTAAGGTGGGTTTAAGTGGTAATTTTAGTATTTATTTCAGTGATAGAATCATATTAATGGTCAAACAAAGTATCTATAATGATTTGCGATAAATCTTAACTCACCAGCATTGTAACAATGCCACAGTAGAGATGTCAATTCTACATGTAGATCAACGAATTACGCGCCATTTATCCCGTGCGATTACATACCGGTAATCAAAAATTATGACATCAGGCCTTGTGATTTGTACGGGCCCTGGCGAGTGATAATAAAATCAAGAAACACTGTTTTAAATTTCTTTTTTTTTTGTATTTAAAATTAACACAATCAGTTAATGAGCCAAAAGCTGAAAACAAGATTGGCAAAATAGAAATAAAACTCTGAAAAACCACAAATTGTAAAAAAAACTGACTAGGACTGGCACATGGCAATTTTTACATCGTCATATTCATCATTCCAATCATTCAATCCATTCACTTGCCTTCAGAAATCTGGAATGTCTGAATCAGTTTCAATTTCCGAACACTCGCGAAGTCCATCGCTGTTACGTGTCTAACCAAGTTTGGCTTCAGCAGGTAACTACTGTCTGTCCCAGATAATATATCCGAGACGTTTACGGCGATATTTCGGAGACAATTGATTGGAGGATATTGAAACTTCACACAAGAGATGAACTAAAAAATACCAATTTTATTTCAAAGTATCAAGAAAATCCTTCCAGTAGTTCTCAACAAATCGCGAAAACAAGAATTAGATGGGAGGTTTGTAGGTTATTTTACGACGTCATGACGTCAAGCCTGCATGTTATAACATTGGCAGATCAACGTCATGGTAGCCCCAAAATAACATGGTAGGTATTGGTGATTTTCGTCAATTCCCAACAGATTTTAATGAAACATGGGGGAAAGATTAGTATTTGTTAGTTAATATACTGTGTGAAGTTTCAATGCTTAACGATAAATTGTCTCCGAAATATCGCCGAAAACGTCTCGGAATATATTATCTGGGACAGACAGTAGTTTCGTTTTTGCCGTAACTGACGTCGGCTACTATTTGCCTCTATCTATACACTTTGTTTAGTTGATCGCTGTGTTTCTGTCAGTCACACTTTGCAAAAGGCCAGTACCACCTTATTGGCCGCATTGTTAAAAGGAATGCAAAGTTATCCCTCAGGCATGTCAGGCTCCTTTCCCACTGACACAGGGCTGTTTTTCTAATTTGTTTCCACGTTTTTAGGGCCTGTGTCAGTTGCCATTTCACCATTTCGTTTTCAATCAAGTTGGCCCTTGACACTTGTTTCAATGATAGCGATTGGCAGGCTGCCGTGAACGAGCCAATGAAAACGCTCGACAGATCAGCTTACATATAGACTCGGACTGGCACATGGCAATAGATAAGATGATATAGAGCCCAGTTTTCGACAGCGTGTGTTGACGATCGGCGGACGGGGCTCAATCGTAAGTTTTCAACCGGTAATGTTTAATTTTACGTTCAAATCTACGTGAATCCGTTTAGATTCGCCCGAATGCCCTGTCAGGCGAATCTTCACGGGAATGAATTCGCGGATTCGTGTCAAAATTTGACATAGCAAAATTTTGAAGGGGATCATAAAGTATAAGGCGCGCGTTCAAAACGCACCTCAGTGCCTCTTCAGGCGTGTTATGGTGCGCGTGCGCGATCGCGCGCCTCAAATCACAAGGCCTGGACATTGAAGACTTTGCACACGGACAACATATCGGAGGGCAAAGTAATTTTTGTTAATAATTTAATGTCACAGAACGGGATTGTCTTCGACCCCCCACCAAGGATCCAAAAGTTCCAACATTTGTGTTCATTATTAAAACTGAGAACAAATTTTCTTTTCTTCAAATACTCAGATGCTAAATTTCACTGGATACTTCTGAAACTTTGTAAACAATCATTCAGTAAATGTCCAGATGTCCATTTAGAGAGTTTATATATTGTAATCTTGAAGATGCGAGTCAAATTCATTCTGCTGTCCAAAACATGTTTCTACTAAGAAATTTTGCATCTCAATTCCATGCAGTATAATTAAGGGAGGAATCCATCAGGTCCCATGGGGAACCATTTTCTACAGGGTTTTTTCTTAACCAGGTCTGTTAGGTCTTGTCCGTGTATGAATAATCATGGTTTGAACTACTGAAATACTGCAAGAATTAATTTAATTAATAGTGAGGATAATTGCTGTATACGGCATGGTCCGACAGATCAAGCCGTCATTGTCTATGAAGAATTTCCGCCCAATAATGGCAGTCCAGGCATGTTGGAGCCTGCACCATTTTTTGCCTGTTGGGATATTGGTGATAGATGACCGCTTCTAGGTTGATATAAAAATTCCATTCTCAGTGGCTGTAATGACCGCTAGATGGTTAGCCAAGTTTATATGGCTTTGTTCGTTCCTACTACGTACGCCATGCTTCCTCACACTGCACTTACATGTACACTCTAGGACCACACGACTCCATGGGCCATACAGCTCTATCCGTCAATAAAACAACCCCTCCCCACTTTCTGTCCACTGCTTTTATCAGGTTTGGCAAATAGTTTGATTGTTGCGAAGATCTGATCCATGTGAAATCAGTCTTTAAACATCAACGACTGGTTGAATTTCTCCTGGACACCACCATTATATTCATACAGGTAATGTGATTGACACTTTCGCATTGTATCATATCGTAACGTATCATGTGAATTACATGGCTGTATCCAGGAGAAATTCAACCAGCCGTTGATGTTTGAAGATTGATTGCAGAGGATCAGCTTTTCAAGGCAATCAAACTATTTGCCAAACTCAATAAAGGCACTGGACAGTGATCAGTCACCCGCTTCTCACCAAAGCTGCCCTCGCAATTCAGAAATCTGCCACGACAGAAAATGTTGTAAAATTACATTATCCCCCATTCAGCTAGTCCAATAAAATGGATCGTTCAGGCTCATGTTTAATATGCTGGAGTTATCGGGAGCCAGAACGTCCTATAGAAAATGTCATTTTGTCCATGGGAGCCACGCTGACCACCACACCGACCCCTAAAAATTCACTGTTTTTGTCGAAATACAGCAATGACATGTCTACTCACCATGCAAAAACTGTTCTCTGGTATGTTTTCATCCAAGTCGCACCACTAGTAATTGTGGATGGGTCCGCAATAAATTATATCAAACCGTCAAAGTTAGTGTGTGCTGATTTCAGCAGCCAGTTTCTCTCCTGGAAGCATGGCTCCCTCATAGTAGAACGACAAACAATAGAATGGAAGCGAGGCCACAAACACCACGGGACACAGCCTGCGGTCAAGTTTCGGAGCCAGGCACCGACACTAACGGGGAACAAAAAGGGGCTGTCATTTGCAACTCAATAAGTGATACCAGCTTCCCGCGAGAAAATTATAACGTGTAATATGCCTTTGAAATGAGGGCCTACAACGGTAATATATCGTTGGAGTAAATCTACTTCATTCTAGACCCTAAGGAATATCGCTGGGGTCAATACAAACTCGATATTTCAACAAACGAAATATTAATCAAAAGTCGCCAAATTTTCCTTTTCAAATATTAATTACAGAGATTGGAGTTTTCCGGATATATTCGGATTTTTCAGAATCTCAAAAAAAATTCCGGATTTTCCGATTTGATGTCTCATCCGACCATGTCGTTGTTGTTGCTATTTTCGTCGATAATGAATCTTCTTTAAACCATTCTAGTAAACAAAAACAAAAATCTTTTGGCTTGGGTTAGAATGCCCCAAAAATATAAATTATGTGATTAAAATTCGAGTTGTGTACCTCTGGGGGTTTAATAAGTTCGAAATAACCAGTTCCCGAGTGATCACAGTGCGATCTCCCCACAGAGTGGTGTTTCCCAAAATAGACTCGGCTTGCAGCTTTGCTGTTAAGTCCGTAAGACAATGCTCATTGCCTGTAGCTCTGTCTGCAAAGACTGAGTATAGGGGCGTGTAGTTGTGTAACGGAAAGCAGTACATTACCTCGTGTGCATTGGCACCAGTTTTCAACGCGGCATTAGCCCCTTTTTGTTCCCCATCAGTCAGTGGTAGTTCATTTCGCATGTGAAACTTGACCGCAGGCGGTGTCCCGTGGTGTTTGTGGCCTCGCTTCCATTCTATTGTTTGTCGTTCTACTATGAGGGAGCCATGCTTCCAGGAGAGAAACTGGCTGCTGAAATCAGCACACACTAACTTTGACGGTTTGATATAATTTATTGCGGACCCATCCACAATTACTAGTGGTGCGACTTGGATGAAAACATACCAGAGAACAGTTTTTGCATGGTGAGTAGACATGTCATTGCTGTATTTCGACAAAAACAGTGAATTTTTAGGGGTCGGTGTGGTGGTCAGCGTGGCTCCCATGGACAAAATGACATTTTCTATAGGACGTTCTGGCTCCCGATAACTCCAGCATGTTAAACATGAGCCTGAACGATCCATTTTATTGGACTACCATTCAGCCCCATGTTAAAAATGGCCGAGGTAAACTACATTTACTTCAGCTTTTTGCGTCAGCAATGCCGAATGCCGACGCCAATTGCGAGGGCTGCCAAAGTGCTTAGCAACTGCCTGCAGTGGTGCTCTGAGACGGACGTGATTTTCTCATTGATTCACAATCTCGATTAGAGATTTTTTTAACATACAATTATCGACCACAAATTTCCGTAGGAATTAAGACCAAGAATCACTGAGTGCCAGCACTGCAGCAGTCAGAACTCCCGTTAAGGGCAAATCTAAGAAGATTCAAAATTACCCATCGAAATGATAGTCCTAGGCAGTGTTTGCCAAATATCTCCAAAATGGTTAAAAGGATTTGGATGAAAATTTCGCATACAATGGTTCAGATTGTTGTGGTTATTCCAATGCAATTAGAAACCAAATATATTACTTTTTCACTAAGAAATCACTCTTGCAACTTACCGCATTGAACTGTAAGGCTGCCAGGGTGCATTACTTGGATAGGAATTTAAAAACGCCCAACAAACTTCCTTTAAATCAATCACAATTAGATCCCACACAGATAATTGGAAAAGGAATTGAGGATGGCTTGAAAATTTGCAAGCAGGAAATGAGCGACAAATGATCCGCCATGGCATCTTCTTTACTTACTTGTCGCTTGGAATTATGGGTAGGTAATATTCGCTGTATTGTTTACAATATTACTAATGGTACAGAATAAAAATTATGATATTACCGTCCTTGACAACTAGACGCAGAGCAAGATTGTTACTTATATCAAGTGAAATACTACCTACCAAGGGAGACACAATGAAGCAAATGTTGGATTATTAACCTCTTTCCATGTGTAGTTTTACGTTCTTTTCAAAAGCTCCGCCCCGCCATTTTCTTCGTCACAAACTGGCTGGGTCAAGCACCTTGGCTGCATAAACATGCGCCGGAAATCTAACATTCATTCAACATCCCGAACTGTAACGAATCCTTACATGTTCCCTTAGTATGTATTAATGGATTGTCATAATACCAATTAAATCGTCTATTGATTAATAATTATCCTTTAGTGAAGGGACTATATATCTGGGTGGTTTGCCTCAGTTGTTGTGAGTTAAATGGCATTCGGGCTTTTCCCGACGACTCCTGCGGAAATCAGCGAACCATGACGTCACCATGCATCGTGCACTCCAAGTTATTTTTGTCAATTTTTGTAAATGGATTTAGTAAATACATTCTATAGGGCACTAGTCGTTTCTTACTTACACAATAATTCTTTTTGCATTTTTAGTATCTGACACCTGTAGTACTATTTTGCTGGGCATTTCTGTTCATATACTCGGTCAGATACGAATTGCTGGCGGACGATAGTGTGGCGTAAGTGTGGAATCCTCCACACAACAACAACACATGGAGGAAAGCGACCCATCAATTGTGGTTTGTATTTGTCCAAAAACTCTTTGTATAGGCAATAATCATGCTTGTATATAGTTGGAAATATGATAGTTAAGTTCAATACTCTTCTATGGGCGTGAATAAATCTGTCAGAACAGGTCAGACCTCTATACAACGCATGTTTACCTTGTAGCTGGTCATAACTCGATGACCATCAGACCATGTGCTCCATTGTTATGTAAAACGGGGGGAGTATACACATGTAGATTAACCCCCCAAATATTCGTCGTGTATACTCGTGTAATATGGTTCTATGTCTGACGTATTCTGTAATCAAGGGTTAAATTTACCAACTGAATATTCAACTCAGCTGTAAAAGAAGTACTTGCAGAAAATGGCAGTGCAAAATTTACATCCTGTGCCCATTTCCTGCTTGCAAATTTTCAATTTTGAAGCCATCCTCAATTCCTTTTCCAATTATCTGTGTGGGATCTAATTGTGATTGATTTAAAGGAAGTTTGTTGGGCGTTTTTAAATTCCTATCCAAGTAATGCACCCTGGCAGCCTTACAGTTCAATGCGGTAAGTTGCAAGAGTGATTTCTTAGTGAAAAAGTAATATATTTGGTTTCTAATTGCATTGGAATAACCACAACAATCTGAACCATTGTATGCGAAATTTTCATCCAAATCCTTTTAACCATTTTGGAGATATTTGGCAAACACTGCCTAGGACTATCATTTCGATGGGTAATTTTGAATCTTCTTAGATTTGCCCTTAACTGTCATTTACATTTAATTGTATAGTTACAAAACTTGCCAAAAATCTGGAAAACTAGAATCACAGAAGAATGGGAAATTATCAAGATTATCGAAGCCCCGCCCCAAAAAGAGCCTAAAATCTCAAGTTTCGAATTTTGATAATTATTTTCAACAACAACAACAAAGGCAAGTCTGTCCACTATTCAGTTCCGGGTTCAATATAACATACCTCGGCGTCCCTGTTTGGTGGATGATAACGTACAGATATATGATGTATTTGCATATCTCAGAAGATATTTCACATTTTACAATTTAGCGATGGAAAGAGAACGAATCCATTTCAGAGATCTTGACCTACTTAAATCCCGCCAGGCATCGTCGGCTGAAGTCAGGTACTTATTCCTGTTCGTATTCTGCATAGTTCGTTATTCAAAACAGAACACCCGTAAGATTCGTAATTTGCGGTTACTTCCCTTTATTCACACTGGTTAGACGCATATATTGGAGTAAATGGATGTTGGATGGGTGAGCAATGAATCAGCAAGCTTGAACAAAGATTGAAAACCGATTATCGACTTCTGACTTCCGGCTTCTGACTTCAGACTCAGGATTTTTTTGCTTTTATAATGCATTACATCTTAAATTATGAAACACGGAATAACAGAATATCATTATTATGACATCTTGTGTTTGAAAAGCTGATTGCATGTTCTTGAAGTTTATCTTGAGTTATGTTCTGATTATTAAAATGCGATAACTTCTAGTGTAAATCGAAATGCCTTATGTCACAAGTCAAAGCTAGGCGCCTCAATTACAAAATATAATTGCGCAATTTGATACATTACGAATCATCACATTTAATGCGCCCTTTCCACATTAATCGTTGGGCAATGCTGTCTTGTCCCAGTGGTGGCGACAAGTGCACAGCACGTGGGCCACCGCATGAGCTCCGGTTCGTTAACATGATGTTTATAACATGGATAGAGTTTTTCATCTATTGATACCTGGTATAAATATGATAATATGGATCAAATACAATAAAGAACCAATAATTAAGCTTCCATTTATGATAATTTTGGCAGCTTCAGCTCGAAAATGTATTCTGGGTTAACTCTTATCTGGCCTGGGATTTTTGGGACCTATCCAGGGGGCAAATTTAAAAAAAAATGTGCTAACGTAATATGCCACAGATAAATGCGACTCAATTACAAAAAATATTTGCACAATTCTATTCAACTGATCATAATTACTTCCAAAACATTATCGAATAATATAGTATGATGATTTACGCACCAATGCGGCAAGAGTCTGTCAATATATTTATCGATTATTCAAATATTATGTACGATTTTCTGATTTTCTAGATGCTAGAACACAAAAGAAAACTAAGCCTAATATTGTCAAGCCCAATCATATCATACGGTTGTACCATTACTCCCAACGATATAAATAAATAATTTAAATATTTGTTTGTATCACTGGATTTTATAGTTCCCTCATCTGGCTACTCCAAACCTTGAATAGTCTTGATAATTTTGATTACTTAAAGGGGAACTCAAATGGAAAATCAAAATCTCTATGGTGGAGATATGTTGTTACCATATTTTTCTGAAAATTGCCACATTGTTCTGATTTTTTTTTTGATTTTTTTTTTTTTTTTTTTTTTTTTTACATTTTTTTGCATGAAAACATTTCTTCTGGTTCATGAGAAGCTTTCTGAAATTGGTAAAAAAAATTGATATGCAAATAAGCTATTGGTGAGTTGATTAGATAGACAAATACGAATATTTAAAATTCTGATACCTTTGCAGTCCATTAACTTGGGTAAGGAAGTGTGTTATAGTTGAAATGAATTTTTAATAAATATGAATCGCATGAGTACTCCTTTCTTACTTCATATTTGTTAATAAGATATCATAATCCGTGCAGTTTCCAAAATAAAGCCCTTTATAATCTCTTGATATGTCATGAGAACCGTATTTCTATAAATACTTTATAACTTTTTAGAACTAGTTTTCATGATGCTGTAAATAAGCAATATTATAAAGAAAGTCATTAGACTTATAGCTTTGTGACAATTCCAGTATAATCTAGCCATTATCTTGAGTTCATTTGGTGACTTCAAAAAATACCAATTGCAATAAATTACATCATTGTCTCTGTAACGGTGACCTAAAACTCGACCTAGAACGTTGTGCCAATACTATAATCAGAAAGACCAAAGCACAGACAGAATTATAGGTATTATTATCATATATGTAAAGGTAAAGTTGCAAGTGGTGGTCCAAAACTCTGAAGTCGGAAGTCAGAAGTCAGAAGTCAGAAGTCGGAAGTCAGAAGACTGAAGTCAGAAAACTGAAGTCAGAAGTCGGAAGTCAAAATCGAAATAATAAACTTCAATTAATGGTTATCTGATTATTAAAAGTACATGCAATCAGCTTTTCAAGCACACGATGTCATAAAAGTAAAGCTCTCGGCTTCCGTACCTACCTATCTTTGCACCTGTGGGTACCCATGGAATGTCTATGACACCATCATTAGTAGTATACAAAGAGGATTAACCCGCATATTGACCTACTTACATATCATTAATATCCGGTAATCTCCGGAAAATGAGGCTCTCGACGGGTCTCGAGGTCAAGTGCCTTATAGTTCCGACAGGTGGCGCCACAAGGTCACGTGACCTTTGACCTAGAATTCCTCCGCGGTGATGCGGTCTGGCGGTGATGCGGTCTGCCTCCGCGGACAGAAAGTAGTCCCACGGGAAAAATGCACGGAATGCATGTATGGACCCTGTGATGTACTTACATGTACTGACATTCAACATCCGGGCACTTTTGGATGACGTCATTTGTGACGTCAGATCGCGCGTTACCTTGGAGCGGGGTTTCCGAGTGGGTTTTCCCACTGGGTTTTTTTTCTCCGGGCCCGGCCGCACGCAGCGCGCGGATTATCCGGCCGCACGCCTGCGCGGGTTATCCGGCAGGAAAAAAAAGAAGCTTCCGCAAAACACACATATAGCGGTTCCCCCAGCGTGGATGTGCTGTGATGGAGGGACTATGTCTTCGCTGTATATGGTTCTAATCAAAACATGCAGGGACACATGCCAACTGTTTCTGCCCCAATTTTAATGATTCCGTTTTTACAGAAACAATCCAGCCACGGGAAATGACCTGATCTGATACCCGGGTATAGCAAGTTTTATGTTCTGTGGCAGAGTATATTTCTCTGAGTGCGCGCTTTTTGAGCAGTTCGCCGTACTCACGTTTTGCAAAACCACAAGTTGTTACAACATTTGAGAATATCTCCGGTCTATCAGACGGTAGTATATAATATATGGAAATGAGGATGGTTTACCAGTCATATTTTTGTCTTCGTTCAGCGGATCTGCGAAGGTAAATTAATTTCTCCGCTATTCTCAAATGTATTGTTCAAATGCCAGACTCCAGTTTTCGATGTTCAAGATTGAAGAATTATGTAATATCTGTTTCATTTTACTGTAAAAAATCGATGAATCTGTTGTCTGACATGCTCTATAACAGACATCAGTCTCCATCCGTCATCAAAACACGAACAAATCCATCTATAGATAACGTTGTTGTTGTTGTTGTTGTCATTGTTTTCTGGTTTGTTCTTCGATTCCTTGTTGCTTCCCAAGATTTTTTCATCACTCTAAATGTATGCGGATATGTTCTATGACGTGTGTGCTTTAGAATAGGTTAACCAGAAGACTATACTGTGAAGCCATATGACTGTCAGTATGTCGGCACCTCTTCCCACTTCCATTATATGTCAGGCACGGCGGAGCCGCGGGGGCTACGGGGGCTGAAGCCCCCCCAATAATTTGGCCAACTTTTCTAAAATTCATATGATGTCAACGCAAAAATACTTCAATGAATACGTATTTTCGAAATGAATAGTAAAATGAATTTTCTGTGTCGCATATCTATCGCACAACTAAAACTATTTACAACTGTCCAGCATTATTGGGACAGCCAAATCTCTAGTTTTTATCACCGACATTGGTTAGCAACTTTTAGGTTCACAAAATCATAAAGAAAGAATTCAAGAAGACAATATAAGGTGATGAAAAGAAAAGCATATTCTTATTTATTTTGTCAATCACATGAAAACATTCATCAACATGCTCTTTACAGTTCGCAGTCTTAGGTGACTAGTAGTAGTAAGAGAGGGAGAGTTAAAAGCCACCGAATTTGCGGTGCTATTACTTAAATAGTAGAGAAACGCCGCCATCTTGATGCGGTGCGGGTGTGAGAGAGGGGGAGAGTTCAAAGCCACCGAGTTCGCGGTGCTATTACTTCGCCGCGTTGGTGCGGTCTAGGCCCGGTGTCGCCGCGGGCGCCGTTCGTCGACGAATCGGCGACGCGTGACTAATGCGGTACGCCCGCGGGCACAATGCACCGGCCCGCGTCTATACCCGGAGGCGGTGTTATAATCTGACGCCCCATCCATCATAGGGAACATCAATTGCGGGACACCATCGCGGCTTGTCCTAATTTGCGGTGCTGAAGAGACCGCCGTGTGTTACAGTCAGTCGACCTTCGGAGGAATGCGGCGTTCATCGGACGGTGTCACCGCGCGAGGGTGGCACCGCGATCCATCGCGCGCGCGCGCCGGTCGACCCGGTTCGCCGGCGGAGCGCGACTAATGCGGTGTCCGAGATCGGCTATTTACGAAACTCGCCCGAGGATATAATCGTCGATCGACCTCCCGGTATCGCGGTGTTCGCGTGACTCACGGTGTAATTATAGCCTATCGACCTACCTTCAAGACCCCACCATAACTAGATCGCCATAAGTAGACCACTTGATCACCATAAATAAGTAGATAACTCGGGGTGGTAGGTCGAGGCTATGTTTGTAACTAGGTTAGTAGGTCGAGATGTCGTCGAGGTTCAGATGATCAACTGATAAAATAACCAATGCGTATATAAAGACTTCTCGTGCGCTTCTCACTTTATTCTACGACTGTCGCACCTGTAAAAGTCGATATGTATAGGCTAATGAGTAACCTTTACGCTCTAGTGAGCAGTGAAAGAAATTCTCCTCGAGTAACATTTCAACGTATACGACATAATGGGCAGATTATAAAACCTTATGGTGTTGCCATACGACTGACGAGAGATGGGTGGTTTTCATTCAAACAATTCCTGCCTAGAGTGGAAAGAATGATTCAGGCTAAAGAGACGGTTGAAACTCCATTCAAGCTACAAGATAATATATACATTAGCACTGCAGCGTATGAAGGGGAATGGTTCGTTCACATAAGAGAGTGGTACATAAAATCACCAACCAGCGAGTTGAAACCGGGTCGGAACGGACACACGCTGAACACGAAAGGCTGGGATATGTTGAAAAAACTCATTCCTATCATTGAGACCAACATGATTGAAATAGAACAGCGTTCTGACAGCAACGAATTCAACAAGTCTGTAACAGGACCAATTCTCCCACCTAAACCAGTTGGATCTGCCGCGAGTGATCTACCGAGCGAAAATTTGGTGAATGATAATGGTGGATATTCATACGATGAAACGGACGGCGTCTCTCTGTGCGGCAATTTACACCACAACGAAATGGAACAGTTGTATTGTGGCACGTGCAATCCTATGGGGGCGGGATTACTTCACCGATGAAAACTCGAACAATGCGGACTGTTTCTATTTCGTCATTCATATATGGGACTGCATAACGTTAAACATTTTTTCCTAACCCTTCACGCTATTAATGGGAGAAGGCTTCGTGTAATAAGTGAGACTTACCGCTGGTGTCGTTGTACATCGACTTGTGTACGCCATTATTAACTGTAAGACTGGTCGATCTCGCTTAAAATGAAATCGGTTACCTGAATTTCGCCTATTTGTTCGGGTATTCCCCCGTGCTACCTCGCATGACGCCACAGCCAATGATGAACGGTTGTGCAATCCCGACGCTATGTTGTGCAATTCAGCTGATTTCACTATCATCTAATATATAGAGCGAAAATTTCCACGACGTATAATCAATATGACAGCAATGAGAAAATAATCATGACAGCAATGAGAAAAAATTGTGCCGAATCAACGATATTATTCGATATTCTGCAATATTGAGTCAATGCCGCATTTTCATGTAAACCCTATTCCCCTACTTACTCATTCTGTCAGTTGTATTAAATGTTTTCAGTTTATACCGTCACATTTTGTGTGCGTTTTCAATACTACTAGCGTATACCCGTATTCTACTACATCAAGTTGTCAATTGAAGACTGTATACAATATTTACAGCTTATAAAACTAGACAGTCATTCCTAATAACGTCATTCCTAATTCTGTATCGCTGACGTGTATATTTTTCTGGAAAACATTTCGAAAGTCGGTCGACATCGCAATACCAAAGTAACCTCCTCAGCATAGTTTACGTCAATGTAATGTGTCAGCGATCATTAAACATTTTTTTACCCCGTGAAAATCTCAACTTTATTTCTAATGTAAGAATTAATAGAGCGTGACATTCTCTCGTACTCTACAGATTTGCGTGTTCAACGTATGAATGTCTCGTTAACGATCTATAATCGACTATAGGCCAAATGGCATGAGGGAGAGGTCAACCTCATTAGTTCCGCACGACTGGAATTGAATACGCCACTCTGTTCACAGTCTATACAATCGTGTGACAAGTTTGAAATCGCTGAACTAGAACTTCTGGGTCACCGACTTAAATATCTTAATAAAGTGGTATAAATTAGCCTTTAAACGTGTGCAAGGTGTAAAATAGTGAATAAAACAGCATGACCATTGTCTTTTTGTTGATAAAATATTTGATGTTATTAATAACGTCAAAGCTTTATGGAGACGCAGCTGGAAACTGGAAATTATCTTCTTCAATCGACTTTGAGTGACAACGAGGACTCCAAAAACGTCCATTCCCAATAAAAACCCCTGTAATTCCATGAGAATCGTCCTAGAGACGAAGCTTATACACGTTGTATAGACTGTGTGTCCGCCATACTTCGTCAAACACCTCTTTACGACATTCCTTGTTGTCATAGCTATATCATAACTCTATGAGAGAGATTTTTGCATTCCCTTAGAAACCGTTGAATGCATCACTACTGTCGCTTTATCATGTCGGCAGAAGACAATCCTCATTATGTAGATATGTGGATTAAATTTTATCGAGACCAGAGTAGAGCTTACCTAAAGGAGGGAATTTGTGAGATTGGGGGACAGAGAGTGCATTCTCCTCCAAACTCTCTTAATATTGCACAAGGCAACAGTACGGTGAATTCGACTAACAAATCGCGTACAAGAGAAATGACAGTTGAACTAATTTCACCGGCACAGCGAGTTGTAGAGCAGGCTAAAGCAGAACTCTGTAGACAGCGTCACAAAGTAAACGTGCAAGTGCCAGTAAAGGGGACGCGGAAATAGGAGGAGGAGGAAGAGGAGGAGGAGGAGGAGGAGGGGAGGAGGAGGAGGATGAGTGAGGAGGAGGAAGAGGATATACCGTATAGTATAAAATACAGGGAGAGTTGATATTAGAATTAATCTACGTTTTGGCAGAGAAGCGTCAACATGACAAACAAGTGTGCGGTGTGTCAGAAAACATTCTCGCGTCCAGATAACCTGATTAGACATCAACTTATACACCAAAAGGGGATAATAGCAGAACATCCGTATAAACGTAATCGCGAGACGTCATCTATGACTCTTTCAAGAGCATCACAACATCCATTTACTATGATCGTCAGCGGCCCGACTAGTTGTGGGAAGACATCATGGGTAATGAAATTTTTGGAATGTGCTAATATCGATCCATCTCCAACACGCATCGTATGGTGTTACAGTCAGTGGCAGTCAGCCTATGAAGCTACGAGTCTGAAAAATGTCAACTTCCTCCCCGGCATACCTCATGACATAGGCGAAGAGTATTACTTCGACCCCGACCAAACCAACGTTATTGTTCTGGACGATTTGATGGGTGAGGTAAAGCGTGAAGAAAAAGTTGCCGACCTATTCACCAAAGGGTCGCATCACAGAAATTTGTCCATAATTTATCTTACTCAGAATCTCTTCCCTCAAGGCAAGGCATCTCGAGATATCACGCTAAACTGCCAGTATTTCGTTCTATTCAATAATCCTATTGATACACAGCAAATTAGCACGTTCGGGAGACGAATCTTTCCTCGGGATACGACACATTTCATGGCAAAATTTCGCGAAGCCACATCTCGGCCGTACGGATATCTGTTCATCGATTTAAAACCCCATACAGCGGAAAATGACAGGCTC